>SNQJ01S0026730.1:114526-127181 GCA_010110895.2 Picea sitchensis | reverse complement strand
AAAGACACCAAGCAATCACATATGGCCTTCATATCCATGGTGGAACCCAACAACTTTAATGAAGCTAGTAAAGACGTAAATTGGTTGAAATCAATGAATGAGGAATTGGACCAGATTGAAAAGAATGACACAACAAATAAAAAAGTAATAGGATCAAAATGGGTCTACAAAAATAAGATGAATGAGCAAGGAAATATTGTAAGAAATAAGGTTAGATTGGTCTGCAAAGGATATGCTCAAATAGAAGGACTAGATTTTGATGAAACATTTGCGCCCGTAGCAAGATTAAAATCTATTAGAATGTTTCTTGCCTATGCTTGTCATAAACAGTTTAAAGTCTACCAAATGGATGCCAATTAAGCTTTTATAAATGGAGATCTAAAAGAAGAAGTCTATATGGAACAACCAGAGGGTTTCCAACTGTCAGATAACCCTGACTTTGTCTGCAAGCTGAAGAAATCTTTATATGGGTTAAAACAAGATCCTCGTGCTTGGTATTATAGACTAGATAAGTATCTTCAAGACAAAGGGTTCAAGAGAGGAACAATTGACAACAATCTATATATCAAAACAGAGGGTAATGATTTTCTCATTGTGTTGGTCTATGTAGATGACATCGTCTTAAGAAGCAATGATGCTTCGTCGATACAATGGTTTGCCTCTGCCATGCAGTTTGAATTTGAAATGTCTATGATAAGGGAATTGTCATTTTTCCTTGGTCTGCAAATTAGTCAGAATTTTGAAGGATTATTTCTTTCTCAGGAGAAATATCTAAAAGAAATTTTGAAAAGGTTTCAAATGGAAAATTCTACACCTATGAGCACACCTATGGTCACTGGATAAAAGTTAAGCAAGGATGATGACTCACCTGATGTTGATCAGAGTTCATATAGGTCTATGATAGTCAGCCTATTTTACATCAAAGCATCACGTCCAGACATAATGCATGCTATTGGAATGGTAGGAAGGTATTAGGCTGCACCTAAACAAATCCATTTGTTAGCTGTCAAAATAATATTCAGATGCTTGAAAGGGACCGTGGACTATGGTCTATGGTATCCTAGGAATCAAAATTTTCAACTATCAGTCTATTCAGATGTTGATTGGGCTAACTACATGGATGAAAGGAAAATCATGAGTGGAGACACATTCTTCTTAGGAGATTCCCTTGTATCCTAGTTAAGCAAGAAGCAAGGTTCCATTTCATTATCAACTACAGAAGATGAATACATTGCAGCTACCACTTGCTATACCCAAGTATTGTGGATGATTCAGACACTTGTAGACTTGGAGGTAAAATATATTGCACTGATCCCAATTCATTGTGACAATACCAGTGCAATCAGTGTGTCAAAGAACCCTGTCTTTCACTCCAAGATCAAGCATATACCCATCAAGTATCACTTCTTGAGAGAACAGGTGATCAACACTATTTTTTCTTTGCATTTTATTCCATCCAAAGATCAGATTGTTGATATATTCACTAAACCACTTGCAAAATATCAGTTTGAGTATCTACGCCAGAAGTTGGGTGTGACCCCATTATCAACCTAAGAGAGTCCATCCTGTCAGGGGGAGTATGTGTTGGTTGAATATCTGATACCCCGAAAAGTATTGCAACAACTCAGGGGGAACATGTCTTCTTGGACATTCATGTCAAAGGGGGAGAAAAGGTGTGGTCATGCTAGAGTTAGAGGTCTAAGTAGAAGTGTAGCCATTCAGGGTTGCCATCAATGCCAAAGGGGGATATTATTGGCATGTTTATAGGCAGAGTGTGCTTGTCATTGATGGCGATAACAACAACGACGATGTGGCAAGAAAAACAACGATCGATGGCATGTTTACATGCAATAAAAACAACAACGATCGCATGATTATAGGTAGATTGTGCCAGGTGGGCACCAGAAGTCTTTTGGGAAGACACAAAAGAGAAAGCTCAAGAAGCTCAGAAGAGATAGTGTAGATTTGCATGCAGAGCGCAAATGTGCGCTAGGGCCGAGGTTAACTTCACTGCCAAAGCTCATGAGAGATAGCGTTTTTCAGAAACGTAGACGAGTCCCAAATTCAATAGGACTCACAGAAGGATCAAAGGTCGAGGCGTCAAACACTTAGAATTTCTTCCAAGTCGGGAGGAAGTGTCAGCTCAGAGATAGGAGAAACGAGAATTCGCAAAGTCTGAGTTCACAATGAGACCTGAGCCGTTGGATCCAAAGGACACGTGGCAGGAGATAATCTTTTTGTTGACTTGCAAATTGAGAATGTCAAAGGAAAAGTTGTAGAAACTTGCGAAATCCCGAAATGCAAAGAAGTGATCTCGACCGTTGGATCATGGAGAGATCTAGACCGTTGATTTGGCACAACGAAAAACGAAGTCCAAGTTCTCGAAAAAGAGATCTAGACCGTTGAAATACAAAGGATGGTGGACCGTTTATTTGGAGAAAGTATTGGGAAATCGAGAGTCTAACCTTTGAAGTTGCGAGACGCGAAATCACGATTTGATCATAGCCGTCGATCAAAGGGAGAGATCTGGACCATTGATCTAGCAAGCGTAGTTTCTAAAGTTAGGCCTGTGGTCATAGCCATGGTCACATACAAGAAGGTTAAGGGAAGAGCTAGCATGTTTCTAAGCTCCACTTCGCAGATCGCGAGTTGGGAGAACTAAGGCGACTCACAATAGGAGTTCGCGATATGTGAAGTCACGAAGCACCCAGGAGGTTAATCCCTGGGTCATAACTAGAGGTCACATCGTCGAAGGATTAGGGGAGGAGCTAGCACGTCTCTAGGCTCCACATCAGAGATCGCCAAGATCGCGAAGTGCCTTCTGGATAGGTGTCTGATCACAACTCGTGGTCACGTGAAAGGAAGGGGCTTAGCCAGTAAAGCTAGCGCCCACTATGTATTTTTCTCAGGAAGGGAAAATGTGCCAAAGGGATGAGCACGCAAAGGTTTTCTCTGTAACTGCCAGAAATGACTGATTGATTCTGCCATAGAATTCAGAGAGGCTTCAAGGTGATCGCCAGAGAAGCCGAAGAGTCTTGAGGTAAGTTCTAGTGGAATGAAGATTCATCATTTAGACAATTGACATATGGAAATGCGTTGAAGACTCTAACTGCCAAAGAAGCTGGAGAATCTCAACATAACAACCATTGATGACGAATAGTCTCAGCATAACAACCATTGATGAAGAACATACTTAGCATGATTTCCAAAGAGGACGAAGAGTCGAGTATATGAACTGGCAGAGGACTTGGCATGATAAATGCACCCATAACAGAGAAGAGACGTGGGCTTCAGTACGGAGTTATTCATGCAAAAAAGAGCATGCTGTGTGGAAGAGGCGTAGCACATTGAATGGAAATCATTCACAGAGAATAAAGCATAGAAGAAATAGATAGAACAAAAATGAATATCTGAGAGAGGAAGAGAAAGCCGATGTGTGCATGCAGAGATAGAGAAGAAGAACATAAAGCTCAAGGAGAGGCATGCAGAGAGACATTGATGCAGGCAGAGCCGAGTAGTGTAGCAGAACAATGATGAGACTTGTAAGCCATGGATAAGTGCTGTATAACTGTGATATATATAAGAATAACAAAGACTTATATTTCATGGTGGTAGGGAGGTGCTAGGGAGGACTGTTGTCGTTAGACTTTCAAGTGGGTGCTTGAACACAAGGAGTTTTAGCTTCCATCTGGTTGCATCCAGAAAAACTAGGGTGGCAAGGTGGTGCAAGGGAGAACTATTGCTCTCTGTTATACAAGTTGGTGCTTGTGTAACTAGAAGTTGGTGCTTCCATCTAGTTGGTGCTGGAAAACTCAGGAAGTTGGTGCTAGAGAAACCAGAGAGTTAGTGCTCTCATCAAGTTGGTGCTTGTAAAATAGAGGTGGTAGCCTCAAAGGGAGTTGGTGCTCATAAGAATGATAATGTACAGAAAATAAAGATTACTTATCATATCAAGAAGAAGAGGTTTTTCCCTTTATGGGTTTCCTCGAAAAATATCTGTCTCTGTGTATTTCATGTGTGTGATGGATGTTGAATATTCTATTGCTTACTTCCCTGTGTTATTGTGATCGCCATTGAGTGTTCTGTAAAGAGTTTAAAATGGGCATAATTTTTTAAGCATAGTAACAACTGATTCACCCCCCCCTTCTCAGTTGTCCAACAGAGCTTTGTGGAGTCACGAGATAATTTTCTTGAAACTATCAAAGGGATGAGGGATCACCCTAAGTGGATTCGCCTGGCAAGCTTTGTAAGATAAAGGATTTTGAGGAAAGAATTATCGAAAAGTGTCGTCTTTGAGGAAAATTGACTCAGTGTTCCCCAAAAACGGTGCCAAAATGTTATCGTGCAGTTTGTACTTGCCCAAAGACAAAGACAAGTGGATACTAAATTGGTGTAACAAGGAGGATAACCTATCACTGTCACCTTAATAGGAAACCTCTTTCTATTTATGATTATATCATAGTACCCCGGGGAAGACGTCCCCAGTGACCTAGGGGTTTGACAAGGCTAAGGTGAAAGTTATAAGAAAGTCCCACCACTCTCACATGTCACTCTGATCAAAAGTTACAAGGTTTATTGAGATGAAGCAAAAGATAAATTAAGTGTACCTGCCCAGAACAAGACAACAAGTAGAAAAGAAATGTAATTTGCAAGTACCATATGATGTCAATGCTTCATAAAACCATAAACTTCTGAAAGATAAACAAGATGATGTAAACCTGAAGAAATATAAATATTTAACATCAATGAATATTTAGCAACTACCACAACAATTAGGCCTCAATAATGCTTAAAAATGACAAGATACAATAGCCTTAAGTTGACAAAATGATAATAGTTGTGAGAAGCAATTATGGCAATGTTTAATGAACTTTTAATATTGCTTTTAGGATGAATTTGTTGCTGTTATAGATGGATGGAGCAATATTTTGCAACAAAAACAAATTAGTTAGTGAGTTAGTCTAGTTTAAAGTTAGTAGGAGTTAGTAAAAGTCTTAGGGAAGATGGTTTAAGAGTTGTTTGGTCAATCAATCACTTGTAAGGAGTGAACTAGTGCCTTTTAGGGTAATAAAGTCAAGGTTAGTAGAAACAACTCTTAGAGGAAACAACAATGATAATAGATAATATAAGGGGATGGGTGAGATGATTGAGGTGTTAGTAACCTAAGGCCTCAATGTCAAAACCCTAGAAGGAAATATTGCTAGAAAGTAAGTAACCTTAGGTCCTATCGATTTCCTTCTTCCTTAGATTAAGTTTGAAATAAAATATATGAAGCTAATGAAGAAATGATACTAGAGTGCTACAAAGGTATGGCTCTAGTATATTCTTGAAAAGAGATCTCCTCTAGCAATTTCAAGTAGATGGAAAATTATAAGGAAAAGGATAGTAACATATGCTTCTYCCCTAGGGTTTCAAACTAACAATTTCATAATCTTTGATATGAACAAGAAAATTTACCTTAACCATTCAAAAATAAATGAAGAATTACAGATTTACTTACTTCATCAAGAATAATCTAGCAACAAACCCTATTTGAATACTTTCCACCATGAAAAATGCCAAAAATACACCAAGAATAGCCTCTCCAAGAAGTTGCGCACCACTTAATTTAAGCCAAGTACCCTTAAAGAGGGATGAATTTCAGACCTCACACTTGTGTGAGTGAAAGATGATGAAAGATACAAGAGATTTATCTCTTATTTATACAATGATAATGACCTTTAATTAAAATTTAGGTCATAAAAGGCTGACATTGCCAAATTACATCAAAAATCCAGTTTTTACATAAATTTAAAGAATTAAACCCTAAAATGTGCAGTAGAGGTGACGTCATTCCCTCCTAGGGTGACGTTGGGCCTCATAAGTGGGATGTCAGGATCAATGAGCAAAATGTTAGGCCTTCCAAGGCCTCTAGATGATGCCAGATGTGCCACCTGGCACACAACTGCCTCCATCATGTCCATCTAACGCTGGGTGACGTCTAGAGTCATAAGGGTGAACTTCATCGGCCTCCCAAGGCCAACGTTTAGGGGGGAGAGAAATATCCCCCTAGGTCCAGTCCTGCCAAAGTGTCTATGGTGGAACACCCTTCTTTTTCTTCGGTGCAAGCCTCTGGTGTCTCTCTGCCCCTGGATGGGGTCACAACATCCATCTGGTTGGATTTTAACCCCATGGAGGTTCGAGATAATCATCTCCCCATATATACATGTCCATCGGGCATGGTCCTGTAACAACAACAACAAGTACGCCCTCCATGGGCTCATAAGTCACAGGGATCATAACAATGTCAATCACGTCTAATAATCAAATTACCCAAACATGTGCATCAAACCCTCCTTTACCTAGACAAATGATCAAAGACGTTATGAAGTTTAACAAGCCAGGTTTGGAGAGGGTCTTAGGATGTCCTATTGGGCTAATCCTCCTATAGTTTGGGGTGTTTCCTAGGTGAAGACCAATCTAGGTCATGTAGGTGTATGAAATGGTGTAGGGAATGTTTGGGCAAGGGGTGCAATGATAATAGGGAAATGTAGGTCTTACCTGTGGATGCCTCTATAGAGGGCGAGTTGCACCTTGTCATGGATGCCATTTTTTCCTAGCCCATTCAATGCCTTTTATTCTTTGTCTTATTTCGTTTTCTTTTCAATAGAATAGCTCGGGGACATTGTCTTGGTGTGGTGACTAGTGGTGACAACGTTACGCACAAGCACTTCACGAAAATGAGAAGGTTGGCTCGTGATGAGACCCCCTTTCTCTTGGCTATGCCACCAAGAGAAACTACCTGGTTTGGTGACCATATGGATGGCAATGTCATACTTCTACATGATGATGGACCTAATAGGCCGACTCACGATGAGACCTCCTATCTACCAACTAGATCTTGAGTTTTTATTTTATTTTATGGGTCCCCTTTTTTTGTTGAGAAGCCATTTATTGATTTCTCGAGAATCCCTGGCCGAAGCATCTCAAGGTTTCATTTTTTATTTTAACTTTTTCCAGCTAATTTTACCCTCTGGACCTTTAGCCCCTTTTTCCCACAAGGCAAGGTACAACCCTTACTAGCTTGACATACCCAATGCTTGAACCAAGGTAGGGGGAAGATGATAGGGATAATTTTGAAAAGTGGCGAGTATGGAAGGAATGGATGATGACCTTTCATAGACCCACCTAGTGGAAACTCATACCTAAGGGAACCAACTTACTAGGGAACTCTGTCACCCCCCCCCAGGTATGAACAAGTTAAAGAGCATAATTTACAAGAAAACGTCTTGAAACAAAAGAGAGTTCAGTGCACATATTCAAATGCTTCGAAAATACGAGTGACACATACCATGATACCCAGACTCATTACCTCATGGAGCAAGACCCATTGCTACTTCAGAATCAGGCTAATGGGATGGATGTTGCTGCTGCTGATAGATAGGACACACTGAAGAAAATATGGGCCCTCTAGGGCTAGGCTCAAGTCATATGGCTCTTGGTACTCCATGTCTAGGACTTGTGGGCCTCGAGACATAATCTCCTTAGTTATCCCTAGGAAATATACGCAAATGGATTGAATTATCATATTTAGGATGAAATGAGTACACTTTACTTACGTAATGTAGATGAAGCCTATAAAGATGCTTTAAAGGTGGAGGAAAATATTTATAGAAGGTTGCAACAAAAGTTCTAAGGAAAATGAACTGGAGGTAACGACAGTCAACAAATGCTACTTGAAGTAGTGAAAAGGAGGATGGAGTTACCAACATTCAAAGTACAAGAGGGGGAAGTGGCACTGGAAGAGCAAGAGGTTTGGTAGAGGAAAATATGTGATTACATGTTATAGATGTGGAATAAAGGGTCACAAAGCATCATAATGTCCAGAGAGGCAAAATGCAACAAGAATAAATGAAGCCAAAACACAAGTTACCCAAGCGGATGAGACAACAATTGCTTGTGGAAATGTGGAAGTAATTCAACTAGAGCAAGGAGAAAACCTGTTGTTCAGAAGAATATTACTCAAGCCCGAGACAAAGGAAACAAAAGAAATTGAACAAAGAAAGAGTGTTCAAAACTAAATGAAAAATTCAGGATAAGTGTTGTCATTTTGTCATCGATGGTGGAAGTACATAAAATTTAGTATCTAAAGAAGTAATGTAGAAATCAAAATTGAAAATCATTCCACATCTGAATCCATATAAGGTATCATGGTTGAAAAGAGGACAACAAGTGACTGTGACTGAGCAATGCTTGTTGAGTTTTTAGATTGAAAATCTTAGTGAGCATGCATTGTATGACATAGTGGAGATGGATTCCTATCACATATTACTTGGAAGACCATGGTTGTTCGACAATTTTTTTTTCCATGATGGAAGGAAGAATACTTATGATTTTTTAAAATATGGACAACGATATAGATTGGAGCCAATGGTAGAGACCGAGTCAACTAGTAGTGACAACAAAGTAAATCACAACATAAATGTTTGTAGCAGAAATCACATAATGATGTGTTCAGCCAAACCAGAAAGGGACCCATTTCTATTTGGCCTTAATTCCAAGAAAATTCTAGAGAGTGGAAAGAGGAGCTCTATGCCACCATAAATTCAACCTTTGTTGAATGAATTTAAAGTGATTGTGGGAGATGATTTACCAGTAGTTTTACCTCTCTTGAGGAGTAAATCAAATCATATTGATTTGATACTAGGAGCAAGTCTACCAAATAAATCTCTTATTATATGACTCCAACAAAGAGTGAGGAAGTAAATAAGCAGGTGCAAGAGTTGCTTGACAAAAGATTGATCAGAGAAAGTTTGAGTATGTGTGTTGTACCTATAGTTTTGACACCGAAGAAAGGAGGTGAATAGATAATGAACATTGATTCATGATGATATAGATTGGATCATTATATTATTTTTCATCTATCTCGATTCTTTTAGAGTGTAAAAATTGGAGGAATCAGCTTGCAGGTCCTAGTTTGGAAAATTGGGGCCTTAAACCTTCCGGGGCCATTTGAGGCATCAAATGACATTTTTGAGGGTCAAAACGTTTCTATCATAGCTAGGACCCCGTGACTCTATTTTACACATCGATACCTTTCCAATGGTGCAAAAATCACGTCAATCAGAGCTCGTATGAAAAAGTTATGCCTCCCACAAGTTGACCTACCATGTTTACCACCATGGTACGAGGATGCCACGTCAACCCTCGTTACTCAAGCATATGAGGCTATCCATGTATGTAATTTCAAGAATATTCTAGGTCCAAAAACCTATCACAATTGAGGGTTGAGGAATTAAAAACCTACCCCTAGATGGCTATCGTACTATGTTAAATACCAGGTCACTAGGAGGAGAAGGGGTTCCATTATTTTTCATTGTATTGCATTCCATAGCTAAGAAGAACATCTGAGAATAGTATTTTGTGAGAATAATAGAGGAGGAGAGATTCTATAGAAGCCATACAAGCCACATGTCAAAGACAACTTCATGGAGAGTGCCTCTTTCTTTGTACTTGCATCATTTCTATACCAGATAAAAGAGAGCAGAGCAACTTCATCTTCTAGCTGGGTTTTCTCCCGTATTGGGTTTCTGAGGTCATATAATGTGCTTATTTGTAGATGGTGTGATTTTATTTTACTGTTCTCTATTTTCCGCATTTTATCTATTTCATGTATAAGAAGAAAATCAATGACTAAATATTCTGGAGATCTAAAGGAAAAATAACCTTAATAGTAAAGATTTCAATATTTTATTAGATCTATTGTGACAAACCGTTCCAGTGGAATATCCACGACAATTTACATATCACCTAAGTTATTAACAATATTACTATCAAGTACATATTTCCTTTACCAAGGATGGATAACCTCATGGACAATTTGAGTGGGGCCAAGTAATTTTCAAAGATTGATTTGAAGAGTGGTTACCATCAGATTTGGATAAGGGAAGGTGATGAATGGAAGACAACGTTCAAGACAATGGACAGATTGTTTGAGTGGTTACTTATGCCATTTGGACTAACTAATGTTCCCAACACATTCATGGGAGTTATGAATGAAGTTTCTTGTTGTATACTTGGATGACATTTTGATTTTTAGTAAAACCAAAGAACAACACTTGGACGCTGTGAGAAAGGTGTTACAACAGTTGAAAGAAGAGAAACTACTCATCAATTTGAAAAAATGTATGTTTCTGAAGGAGTTATTGTACTTGGGATTTGTGATTTCCAAGGAAGGCTTGAAGATGGATTTTGGAAAGGTTAAGGTTATTTTGAAGTGGTGAACACCTAAGTGTACATTTGATGTGAGAAGTTTCCATAGATTGGAAAGATTATATAGGAAGTTTATGCGAAATTTCAGCGAGATCTGTGCACCAATTACTAAATGCATGAAAAAGGGAATTTTAAAGTGGACAACAACAACTATGAATTCATTTGAAGACTTGACGAAAAAGGTGACTAAACGACTAGTTTTGACACTTCCATATTTCAATAAAGTGTTTCAAGTGGATTATGATGCAAGTGGATCAATACCTAAGTTAACGCTATTTTGGAGTGGTGAACACCTAAGTGTATGGATTGATGTGAGAATTTTCCATGGATTGGAAAGCTTCTATAGGAAGTTTATGAGAAATTTCAGTGAGATCTGTGCACCAATTACCAGATGCATGAAAAAGGGGATTTTCAAGTGGACAACAACAACTATGAATTCGTTTGAAGACTTGAAGGAAAAGGTGATTGAACGACTAGTTTTGACACTTTTATATTTCAATAAAGTGTTTCAAGTGGATTGTGATGCAAGTGGATCAACAATTGGAGCAGTTTTGAGCCAAGGAGGAAGAACGATTGCATTCTTTAGTGAGAAATTGAATGATGTTGATACAAAATACTCTATTTATGATCAAGAATTTTATGCGATTGTACAAGCTTTGAAGAAATGGCGACATTAATTGATACCAAAGGAGTTTGTATTATTTACTGATCATAAGGCATTGTAGTACATCAATAACCAAGGTAAGTTAAATCAAAAGCATTCCAAACAGGTAGAATTTTTGCAATGTTGCTTGTTTGTTTTGAAACACAGGTATGGCAAGTCGAATAAAGTTGCAGATGCGCTAAGCCGAAGAATAATGCTACTGAATTCTTTGTCAGTAGAAGTTATTGTCTTGTAATGTATGAAAGAGTTGTATGTAGAAGACATAGATTTTGCAGAGGTTTGGAAAGTGTGCAAAGCACCTTGGAGCATTGATAGAACACCATATTTGGATTTCCACATCCAAGAAGGGTTCTTGTTCAAGAATCAAAGTTTGTGCATTCCACAAAGTTCATTGTGGCTGAATTTTGTTAGGGAACTGCATAACGGAGGTTTGGGTGGACATTTTGGCATTGATAAAACCACGATGTTGGTGAAGGAAAGATATTTTTGGCCTAGAATCAACAGGGACATTAAGAAGTTTTTTGAGTGTTGTAAAATTTTCCAACTCATCGAAGGAAGGAGTCAAAACACTAGATTGTATATGTTTTCGCACAGTTTGTAGCTAGGTCAAAAAGGCTAAAGGATAGAGGCCAATGTCACCTCAATGGGGAGGTTCTTTCTATTTAGGGAGGTTAACCTAGGGAATACGTCCCCGGTAACCTGGCGTTTTGAAGAGGCAAAGATATAAAGGTTAAGGTTAAAGTCCCTCCTCACAGGTTACTACCAAGGTCAGATAGTCCAGCTAATTAGCCAATAAATGAAGTGTATTCCCATATGAGAACACCTTCCTGGAACAAGACAATAGAAAAAGAATATATACAGGCTATAATTCAGTGGGTTAGTACTTCATGAAACTATCTGACATCAATATATAAGCAATGTGAAACAATAGATATTAATGAGATCAATGTTTTATCAATATAGAAATGGAGAAGTATCAATTCATCAATAACTATTGAGATGATGTAATCAACAATGTATCTAATCAATCTTTTACTCAATAAATGCTTTCAATCATCATCTAATTTCTTATCATTCAAAGATGCTATGTCAAGATGGAATCACCAAGTGTGACGTCAACCTAGTTAGGGTTAGCTAGTTAGTTAGGGTTTCAAAATTTAAAGTTTTGAGAGTTGGTTTGAGCACTATCACTTCAACGTTGTGGCTCTAAGATCAGTGCCTAAGGGTAGATGGAGTCAATTAAGGAGAGGACGCAAGGTTGAAGGAATAAAGGCTAAGGACAAGAGGGAAGGGTTCTAGAGTGATGCAATGGCAGGGCCCTAGAATCAAAACCCTAGGGGAAAGAGGCTCACTCCAGTGTTTCTTAAGCAAGGCCTCATGCTCTTTCCTCCTTCCTTAGGTCAAACTTGGCAAAACGGCTAGAAATTGAGNGGTGAGGGAGAGTGTTGCAATGGCAAGGCTCTATCACTAAAAACCTAGAAGATGGACGGCCCTAGGTGTAGATAACCTAGGCCTGGGACGTCACCTCCTTCTTAACCTTTAAAAGTCAAATATAGCTTAAGGGAAGAAATAAGAAGAGTGTAGAAAAGGCTAGGCTCTTTCTTCTTTCTTCAATGGCTGAAAATTTCTCTCTAAGGGGACATGAAACAAGGACCTACTTGTGTGCTTGTCACCTAGGGTTTTAAAATCATCAAATTTATAAGTAAATGCAAGAATATAAACCTACAACCATTCAATTAA
>SNQJ01S0026730.1:71348-90548 GCA_010110895.2 Picea sitchensis | reverse complement strand
TTATAGGATCTAGTTAATATATTGTTTTAAGTGTTTTTTTTTTTAATTGATGTCAAAATCATATAATGCAAAACTATAACTTGTATTGATTTAAGTGATGATACAATGAAAAATGATGTAAAGTAGTGGTATAGTTGCAATGATTTCAACAATAATATAACTAATAGTTTCATTGATTTCACTAGCTATATAAATAAATATGAAATAATATATTTATTTTAGGGATAATACAAGGAAAATTTATTTAAAGCAATCAATGAGTAATGACCTAATACAAAACAATAATATATAGTCAATATATAATTAATCATATTAATTTACTATTATAGTATTATAAGAATCAAATCAATATTTTTTTTAGTTTATTATAAATTTGTACCACCGGTCTTATGATTTAAAGTAGTGACGTAGTTGCAATGATTTCAACAATGATATACAAAATAGTTGCATTAATTCCAACAATTATCTAACAAATAGTTGCATTGATTTTAACAATGATATAATGCAAAATGATAACTTGTATTGATTGAAGTGATGATACAATGAAAAATGATGTAAAGTAGTCACATAGTTGCAACGATTTCAACATTTGTTTTGGTGATAATACAATGCAAATTTCTTTAAAGAAATGAAGTAGTTGCATTGGTTTCAATGATGAACTAATGAAAAACAATAAAGTGCATTGATTTTAGTGATGATAGTATAATAGAACTAAGCTCTTAAGTACCTTTTAAGAGATGGGGCATTAGATTTTTCATTTTTCTCAACTATCTCAAAACATTTTCCCCAACATACCATCATCCTCTGCTCCTCGAGGGCTTTCCAACGACTGTAACCATGCTCAATTTCGAGCTCAAGATCAAAACTTATGGCCTCTCAAAGTTTTTTGGACTTTCTTGGTTAAAGTCCACCTCAATGCCACGTGACACCTTCTCAATCATGTCGTTTGACATGACCACTTCAACCTATGTGATCGTTCCACAAGCAATATCCCTTGGCCCATTCTCATCGTTGTTGAGATTTCTTATCATGTGGTTCATTCTCACTATCCCAATACTTCCAACAATGATACACCAAAGTGTATCTTTCCCATATCCTACACTTTACATCCCTTGATCTTGATAGTTTCGAGCACGTCGACAATGTCTTTTGGTGCATGAGTTAAAACCAACTCCTAATAGTTTACACGATGTGTAGATGTGACCTGTGAGATCTACGGTGGAGATTTCACCTTGTCCCTCTGCCAATCAATGGTTTTTATTAGCCCCGACATCCATAGTCATCGATGATCACTCCATCACCCTCGAATTTTCTAGTTCAAACATGACCATGCCAAACTCCCACATTTTTTATGAAGACACGTTTGGATCCAACGATCCAGATCACTTCATAAAATCTCAGAAAATATCAACAAATTTCATCATTTTCCCTCTCCGAGCCCTCGTCAACCAACCAATAGTTAACACCTGTCGTCCTAAGGATTGCTCTTGCTGCCTTGTTGGGATGCCATGTTATCTTGACGTCATCATTCCCATTCCTCACTAGAATAGAACCCAATGCAATCTACAACTAAGTTCAATCTCGTGAGTTACATAATCGACAAACCTCATTCGCTCTTGGGGTCTCTCTCGTCAGAGTGCATTCCCTTTGTTTTTTCACTCACCCCAATCGACTCCCTTCTGATGGACGGTCAATATTCTTCCATCCTATAGATTTGAAAATTAAGATTAAGCATGGATATCTAAGGGTATTCAAGCCCAATGGGACCCGCACTTGTCCCGTGGAAAATAAAATTATAACATGCTTCTTCCATGTGACATGATAGAGGTCACGCTGGTCATCTGTACCACCTCGAAGATCAAGTTGCTACCATGGACCTGCCACTTATCTATACATGTGGCACTCATATTTAATCATGAATCCTTCTCTCAAAGGCCCCAAACGCCATGACACATGGCACAACCATCACTGGACACGTGGACTGACGTGGCTATACATGTCATCACAGAGAACAAGATTTCATCCATCCGGGGTGATGAGACATGTTTGTGTCTTGCGGATCGAACTTCATCATCCAACATCATCCGAATTTCAATTTCTTACCAAGAGAACATAGGATCTTTCTACGAATCGATGGTTGAGGGTTAATCTAGCCCTTACACTGATCAACAACTACGATTTCTCCTTGGATCCTTCTCATAGGAGTACCTTAACTAGAGATAATATGACGACCCCACTACAATTGACGGTTCAGATCCCTTAGATCACCCTCAAATAAATCAATGGTTCTCATTGAATCTCAGTGTTGCCTATATTGGAGTTCCTCTGTTTTGGCTTCCAATGTTACTTTGATCATTGGACTCCAACAATACTCACCCCTCATTCTCTACGACTGAGATATAATCTACATGTTGACTTCAATGGCTAAGATCACTCTATGTATTCTATGTCATCGGACCCTGATACTGACCACATCAACACATTTAATGGTCCATATTCTACCATAGCCACCCTCCGATGGATCAAGGGTTCACGTTGACTCATAGTACATCCTTTCAAGGAAGTATATCCTACTCTGACGAGGGGCCATGATATACTTGTACGTCAGATCGACGGTTATGATTCTTTTTGGCTCAAAACACATGATTTATGCAAGTTAATATTATGAAATTCAAGACTTATCCATTTGCAAGGATCCTTTGGGAGTTTCTTCACTTTTTTAACAACTCGATTTGGGGACTTCTCCCTTTTAAGATTCTTCCAAGATAATTTCTTAGTTTACATGCTTTTTTTCTTTTCATAGACAACATATTGTTGTAGAGTACTAATTGTGCACAAAAGAAGTATGAGTATGTGTTTATTTTAGAGCGATACAGAGTTCTCATATTAAGATGTGAAAATAAAATATATTCCCATATATATCTGTGTTTACATTAGTACAAAGGCTACAAATGCAACAAACTATCTATCCAATAAACATGCTTACTCAACGTAATAGACATTGTAGATAATGCATGGATTCATTTCAAATATACAAACATATCTATCCATGAAACATCCACAAGAAACAACCATTCATATTATCCTGACATTACTCAAGTGCACACGCTTGCAATAAGAACAACCATTCAATTCATCAAACAAACTTACACATCCATGAATACAATAACGAGCATCAATCTATTCATTTTACTTAACACATAGAGCATAAGGGTTACTTATCTGTTACAATTTGGTGACCAACCAACTGGCCATGGGTGTTCTCCTTTCCACCCAACCATAGGCACTTCGTGCTTTGTAACTGTTACAGACCAAAATATCACACTTGAGTGTCACATCCTAAGTGTTGCAAGTGTCGCAAAGTGATGTATGCACCTTGTTAAGTGTCGCATGCACTGTTGCAAGCGTCGTATTCACCTTACCAAGTGTCACATTCATTATGATAAGTTTTGTAACCCCTTGACATCATGATTTTTGTTTTCATAATCCCTAATTCATGTTGGAAGAAGAATCCCCATCATTTGACAACAAAAACACACATTTTTCTTGGAAAATTCGACCAATTTTGGGCATTTATGAAGGGTGGCTCCTCCCTTGGCCATGCTGGGGGAGTTTCACTTCATGGGGTGGCGCCCCCTTTCCATTTTAGGAGAGTGCCACTTTATAGGATGGCGCCCTGTGTTCAACTCTGGGGGAGCGCTAGTCTTGTTAGAGATAAATTAGGGATCTCCCACCATTTCCTAAGGGCCATATCTATTGGGATGAGGTTGGTTGTGTTCGACCCCTATGCTATGAATTCATATTAGGATTAGATACCAAACTTAAGGATCCATATCATAAAATATATACTTCATTTTCTCATGGTGGTTGTGTCTCTCAAGCCTATATATTGAAGATATTTCCAAGGTGAAGGGGGGAAGATTAGAGGTATCAAAACTTTGATTCTGGAGGAAGCATCAACATTTTGATTTCAAGATTCATTCAATGGATGGATGAAGAGAGGTTCAAGAAGTGACTACATCATCAATCATTCTTTGTAAGTGCCTTCTTTGGCTTTCCAATTAATGATAAATTGGCCTATTCCCTTCAAGTTCATGTGTTCTACATTTTCTTGTCTATTGTAATTTCAAACTTCATAGATGGATCTTCTTTGTCTAATCATATAGAGTAGGAGGAAGATTTCCTTTTACAGTCTTTGTAGGACTTCAATTGTGTTGAGGAGTTTGGAGATCAAGCCCAAGGATTGGCGCAGCTAGGATGAACATTGCAACAAGGTACACCACATTCTTCTTCTCTCTTGCTTGATTGATTGAGTTAGATCTATAGGGAAAATAGTAACCACTTTTTCTCTTCTATATTTGGACAAAATATAGGGGTATTTTTCCAAAGGGGATCTTAACCTATCCGCAGGGTAAGATTTCTCACAACAAAAAAATGTTGACTCCACTGAGGAAGAACTTTGACTAGTTTTTTCTTTCTTTTCATCTTGAATCCATTGCTTGTGATAATTATTGCTTGTTTGATGAATATTTCTTGTTTGATGCTTCATTATGATCTCTTTCTCCTTCCCTCTTCCTCATTTAAGATTTTTAAGATCCATTGGATGGGTCTCTACTAAGTCTGAGCTGTTGGAATCCATTTTTGAAGTTTTCAGAAATTGGCACTCCTCTGCAATTCACACCAGGGCACCATTATCTTGGCTGGCTTACCTCTGCAGTCCATACAGGAGTGCCACTTAGATTATTGATGCTCCCCTAAGGGGTCCATGACGCTCCATTCCTTTGAGTACAAGGGAACCAATCTCATCTTTTAGGTGGATTTGCTTGTTTTTGCCCTGCTTTTCTGAGTCTGATTTTGAGAGGCTTTTAGCCTAGAGTCTCCTAGTCAAGGATGATTTTAGGGGATACATTTCTCTCATGGGATAATTTTCCATGGTTTTTCCCAAAATAAGATTCTCCGTTCTAAAAATGATTCGCCCAAATTCTATAGGATAAAATTATTTTACCTTAAAAATCGCAAAACAATTATACAAACTATACAAAATCCTTAAAAATTTGAATACTTTTACAAAAATATCGTCAAAAATTTGTAATTGCCATATGAAGGATTAGTAAGATTTGCCAAGGTTTCTACATTTTAAAACAAATTTTCATCCTTAAAATCATCATTGCTCCTAGTTGGTATTTGACTTTGTTTGATTGAGAATTTGACATTTATCACTCATTTATTTTTCTTCTTTGAGTTTGCAATATTCTCCTAGTCGTGATCCCCTTGGGTTAACAAGATCCTTTGGTTCATCCTTCTTTTCAGTTTTCTGATCTTCGTCTCGCAAAGATTTCATATTGCTTCATTGTTTAGGAATTTTTATCAACTAGGGTTTGCAAAGGCTGCTTGGTTTTGAGACTTTTTTGTCTTCATTTGAAACATCTCACTTTTCTAGATGATTAGGACTCTCTTGTTTGCCACAACCTAGCCTTGAACATGTTGGTTGTGGAGACTTATTATCTTCCTGATTAAGAGGTATTTTACTTTCATCCGTGTTTATACCCCATGAAGTATTTACACCCCAGAAGTATGTACACTCTTCCATGCGGGGGAGTGCAGAGGGGGGGTACCCCCTCTGCGGGGTTCGAGGGGGCTATCCCACGATAGAGATTATGTTAGGGTTTTTTGCCCTAGAAGGCAACTCTCTTTTATGAGGGAAATGTATTGCGGTGATGGTTGATGGGAAATATTGTATTCTGAGATAAGAGACTGTCGTAAGAAAGAGGAGGAAGTTACCATGGGTTTGTTGTGGTTGTATCCCCTTCATATGCTAGATAATAATAGGAAGGACGACAATTTCTCTAGTGAACATAGCCCTTTGGGGTGGTCCACGTGAAATCTGTGTCTCTATTGTATTGTGTATATTCTATGTTTTGTTTCCGCATTTGTTTTATTTATTGCTCCACGATCCATTTTTTCTAACAACTAGTATGAGAAAGAGTAACTTTCTGCGGGGAAAAGAGAGGGTTCTAGTTGAAGATAGAACAATGTCGGAAGATGAAGAGTTTAGGGTTGAGAAATTTATGACCAAAACTACAGTTATGGAATATCACAGTTGAAGACTATTTTATCCAGCAAATGAAGGGATCTATTCCTACCATTGGTGAGAATAACAAAGAGTGATTTGACTCTGAGAAGGATGAAGAATGGGAGATTCTTAATAGAAATACTCTAGGAATGATACGGATGAGCCTAGCGTCGGTGGCTTTCAATTTCAAAGAAAAGACGAAGGGTTTGATGGGGCCCTTGCTTGTAGAATTGTATGAAAAACCCTCGGCGTCCAATGAGTATTTCTAATGAAGAGATTATTTAATGAAGAAGATGTTGGAAGGTGGGTCTATTGCGGATCATTTAAATGATTTTAATAGGTTACTAATCAATTAAGTTCTATAAAGTTGACTTACAGTGATGAGGTCATAGCTCTTCTAATCTTGTGCTCATTGCGAGAGAAAGGCTGGAACGACTTGGTCATGGTAGAAAATAGCGTTAATCTCCCCAGTTTCAAATACTTTAAAATTTGATGATGTTGTTAGTGTTATCCTTAGTGAAAGCCTTGTGAGGAAAATACGAGGTGAGACATCAAAATGCATTGAACACATGGACAACAAGGGAAGATAAAAGGATATAGGAAAGGGATCATAGAACCATGGGAATTCTAGGAAGGGAAGATCCAAATCTAGACTTAGAAAGATAGAGTGCTGGAGTTGTGGGAAGAAAGGGACATGCGAAGAAGGGGTAGGCACAAAGAAACAACCGGATGGACAACATGAGAGAAATCGGGAAGCAAATGCTTAGCGGTGATTTGTTACAAGTGCTTTGATTCTTTTGTAGATAGTATTTATGAGTCTTGGGTAGTAGATTCCAAGGAAGGCTTCATTTCATACACCCCATAGCTTTTCTAAGATTATTTTCAAGGTGATTTTAGACGGGTTCATTTGGTGACTTGATGCACCATGCAAAATTGTTGGAATGGGAAAGGTAAAAATAAAACATGATAGAAAATAATGGTTGTTGAAAGAGGTGGAGCATGTTCTAGATTTAATAGAAAATCTAATTTCAATAGAGGCGGTTGGCAAATTGAGGTTGTATTTCCATATTTATAGATAAGATGTGAAAGGTCATCAAGGATCATTGGTGACAAGAAAGGAGAGTAGGTACATTGTATTTATGTGCAGGTCTGTTCTTCTATCTCTTTAGATTATCTGAGGAGTGGATACTTCATTGTGGCATCATAGGCTTGACACATGGTGAGAAGGGGATCTGTAGATACTTCACAAATGAAATTTGTTGCAGGATCTTAAACAAATTGATTTGGACTTACTGTGAGCATTGTGTTTATGGAAAACAAAAGAGAGTCCCGAATTTTACCAATTAGGAAAAAGAAAAGAAGAGTGAAATGTTAGAGCTTGTGCATCTGAGATGTATGGGGACCAACTTCGGTATCATCTCTTGGTGTAAGCTCTCATTATTATATTACTTTTATTGATGATGCAACTAGAAAAACTTGGGTTTATTGCATTCGGTAAAATCTGATGTTTTGATACTTTTACTACGAATGGAAAGCTTTGGTTGAGAATGAGGCAGGAAAAAAGTTAAGAAGTGTCTCGGATCATATAATGAGTGAATATTGTAGAAATAAGTTTGATTATTACTGTTCATACCATGGGATTAGTGAGAAGATAGTTCTAAGAACACCACAATAAAATGGTGTGTCAGGAAAGGATGAATAGGACAATCATGGAGCATGCAAAGGTATGAGATTGCATACTAAGTTTTCTACTAGTTTTTGGGAAGATTTTGTAGATCTTGTTGTTTACTTAATAAGCAGAGAGAGGACCTTCAAAATCTTTGGATGGTAGAATTCCAGGAGGAGGAATGGACAGGGAGAAAGGTAAACTATTCTTTTTTGAAAATCTTTGGTTGTGGCTTATTTGTCCATATTGATAAAAGAAAAATGGGAACAAAAGCGAGGAAAAATCAAAGTGTACACAATATTGGATATGGTGTTAATGATTTTGGTTATCACTTATGGGATTATGAAAATAAAAAATCATTAGGAGTAGAATGTCATAGTCAATGAGAATGTCATGTACACATATGATTAGAGGAAAAGAAACAAGAAAAAGAAAAAACAAAAATTACATAGTGCTTGATAGAGATCACTGAAAAAGAAATTCCAAAGGAACAGAAAATCAAAATGTACAACAACTTGAAGGGCCATTGGTACCTCAAACACTGCAAGTGTTGATGAAAATCCCACCAGGTTAAGTATATCCCCTGACGATACTCTCCTTCATTGTAGTATTTATTGTTGGTTGATTGGTGAGACGAATGTTATGAAGAAGACAATCTGGTGAACACAAGAAGTGGGAGCAAAGGCATGAAAGAGGAAATGGATTCCTTGTGTAATCATACTTGGGACTTGGTTCAATTGCACAAGGAAAAAGAGCATTACAAAATAAATGGGTTTACAAGTTGAAGGAAAGAAGATGGAGGAGAAAAGAGGTACAAGAGCTAGACTTGTTGTAAAGGGTTTACACAAAAAGAAGGTATAGATTTTGATGAAATATTTTCTCACTTACATTGTTAAAATGACTTCAATTAGAACTACTTTAAGTCTTGTGATAGTAGAAGATTTGCATCTTGAATAGTTAAATGTAAAATAACTTTTCTCCATGGGGATTTGGAGGAGAATGTATTTATATCTTGATGAGTAAGCGGTATGAGTTCAAAGGGAAGGAGAATTTGGTATGTAGGTTGAAGAGCTTATATGGCAGAAAGCTCAAAGCGTGGTATATAAAGTTGAAAGCGGGTTTATGATACGGGGTTATAGTAGATGTCATTCACGATCATTGTTTATTTTAAAAGCTAGAAAATGGAAAGCTTTATTATTTTCTATTGTATATAGATGACATGCTTGTTAGAGTCCTAATATGCAGGATATAAATGTGCTCAGAATAAATTATCCAATTCATTTAGCGATGAAGTATTTGGGTCTTGCAAAGAAAATCCTTGGTATGAGAATAACAAGATATAGGAAAAATGGTAAAATGACATTGTCTCGAGAATTTGAGTCTGGAGAAGGTGTTGGAAGGTTTAGAATCACGAGATACAAAACTTAGTTAAGCACCTTTATTAGCCATTTCAAATTAACTGGAAATGTGTCCCAAGACACGGAGGAGATAGAATACATGTCCGGGGTCCATTATTCATGTGAGTTGGTAGTTTGTTGTATGCAATGGTTTACACAAGAGCAGATGTGCACACTGCATGTGGGAGTTGTGAACATATATATGAACAATCGGGTAAAGAACATTGGGAGGAAATGTCAAAGTGGATTCTCGGATACTTGAGAGTCACGCTAATCATGCATTATGTTTTGGAGGTTGGCTTGTTCTACAAGGATATGTTGATTAGGATATGACAGGTGATAAAGATAGCGGGAGGAGTACCACATGGTATGTGTTTACCATAGGTGGAACAACGATAGAAGTTGGATTTCAAGCGCAAAAGGTTGTTGCACTTTCAACAATAAAGACAGAGTATGTTGCTTTACCTCTGAGAATTTAGTAAAGAGATGATTTGGTTCTGAGAGGTTTATGGAGGAATTGGGAAAGAAACGAGAGAATAGCAGGTTGTACTATGGCCGGTGAGGTATTATTCATCTTGCAAAGAACTCAACCTTCATTTCAAAGACTAAGTGTACAGTTGAAGTACCACTTCATACAATCCACCGGAAGATGGACATTTGAAGTTGAAAGATACACACTAACCCGAATCTTGCCCGGACATGTTAACAAAGGGAGTAACTAGGAGAAACTAAGTTCTATACCGAGTTTCAGTTGGTCTTCAAGAATGAAGATGAAGATGAAGATGAGAAATTTACTAGGTCCAAGAAGGTTGAGGAGTCTAACACATATACAACAACGGTGGAGTTGTTGAGATCGATCTCAAGTGGGAGATTGTTGGTTGTGGACCACGATTATCTTTCTGATATGAGGAGGTCTTTTACTTTCAGCCGTGTTTATACCTCATAGAGTATTGCACCCAGTGTACCTCTTCCGCAGCGGGGGAGTCTTGGAGGAGGTACCCCCTCTACCGAGGTGGGAGGCTATCTCCCCAGTTCTTGGGGGAGTCACGAGGCAGACTGACCCCCAAGAAAAGAATGCCTTGTAAATGTATATTGTAATTTCATTTGTGAAATCTGGACCGTTCATTATAAGGTGGATCTAGATAGAGATTATGTTAGGAGTTTTTTTTCCCTAGAGGCAACCCTCTTTTATGAGGGGAAATGTATTGCTGACAATGGTTGATGGCGGAATATTGTGATAGAGATAGGAAGCGTGAGAAGAAGAGGAAGTTACAGGTTTGTTGTGGGGTTGTATCCCTTCATATCTTTGGATAATAATAAGGAAGGACAATTTCTCTGCATTGGTGTAGACCACTAGGTGAACCACTGAAATCTATGTCTCTATTGTATTGGTTATATATACGTGTTTTGTTTCCACATTTGTTTTTATTTTATTGCTCCACGGTCCTGTTTTCTAAGGAACACTATTTCTTTCTACTCATTGTTTGAGTATTTTCATGAGTGTTTTCTTCTTTCTCTCTTTTTCATCTTTGAGTTTTTGATTACACAAGTTATCTCTTACTTGGTTTTCTTTTAGTTCTCATCATTTTTAGTGCACTTTGTTTGATTTCATTTTTTCCTCATATTTCTTCGTGTCAAACATAAATCTCTTTCATTCCATTTGAGAAAGTTAAGAAGCGAAAAAGTTAGCATATCTTCTTGCATAAATAATCAAACAAGTAAATGTTTTGTATTCTTTAGGATATTTGTTTTGGTTTATGTTTGGAAAAAAGATCTAGTTTTGCATGTGCATTTTGGTTCTTAGAAACATTTTCTTGGTAGTTTGGCATCATCTTAATCCCAGAAATTGAAAATTTGCATTGTTTTGAGTGCTTGCTTGTGTTAATAAGAATATAAATCTTATCTTTTTCATACATAGAATTCATCGAAAAGAATGAACTGCATATCATTCTTTTGCTCAATGGAATATCAATTTCTGATCACGAATCATTCTAGAAAAAATTATTAAATGGTGAGATGACATTAAATAGCATGCCCTTAGAAAGCATCATCAAAATAATTTATCCTCCCTTGATTTTCGACCTTCTTTTCTTCACCTTCCCTTTGGAATTAAGATTATATATCCTTTGGTTACTCATGGAGTCACCTATATATATAATATTCTCAAGTGTGATGTAAAATGAAGGCCTTGCCCCTCTTATTTATACTCTCCATCTTCTAGGTCACTTAACCCATTTTAGGTCACTTAACTTATTTATAAGGTCACTTAACCTATTTTCGTCATTTTAGGGTTAACCACTTTCCATAATTAGAAGTTATCCATTACTTTATCATTTTAAATATTATCCTTGACTTTGTCACCTCCTTTTATCATTTAAATAATCTTCTTTTTGACTTTGTCACCTCACTTTATCATTTAAATAATCTTCTTTGATTTTGTCACTTCACTTTATTATTTAAATAATCCTTCTTGACTTTGTCACTTTACTTTATCATTTAAATAATAATTTATTCTTTGCAATCTCTTTGACTTATTTTATCTTTTGGGGCTTCAAGCCAACATATGAGGGTCCTCCAACTTCGTAAGAACATAACTCCTCAACTAGCCTAAAAACCGACTTTATAAGCAAACAAACAAACTCATATCTCCTTAACTAGCCTAATATCTAAAACCTAAACAAATCTAAATCAAACAAGGATATCCCTCTCTAAAACTGGCAGGGCTAGATCCTAGTTTAAAAAGTGGTTTTGATAAGTTACCTATGTCAATTTATTCTACCCTTGACAACCTCTGGGAATTACAGAGTGCTAACATAGTGGCGACCATACTAGGGACTCGATCAAATTTTCCAACTTTTTGAATTGTCTCCCCTAGAAACTTTATTTCTGAACAATCAAAGATCTAACTTTCAAGAGATAAATGTTCATAGGTTGTTGAAATTTTTACATATTAAATTAGATTTCTTAAAGTTTAAATTTATGGCTCCAAAACGAATTCACACTAGATCTCACCCTGATCCAGAACCTGTAACAATAGCAGATAATCCAGAAAAATTAATCAAAAAAAGAAACAAAGTAGAAGATCAAGGGAGTAGAAGTCCTCTTCATAGGGCCACTTCTCTTCCAGATAAGCTTGTCACAATCCAGGACATCAAGTTTGACCTACCTTTTGAGAAGAGCCTCGTAAGAACCAAATCCGATAGCTTTGTGCATGAAATAGTTCTAGATAAAACCTTCCTCCAACCTAGAACCCCTGAAATAATCTCTCCTGAAACAAATTTTGATCAACGGATCCTTCGAGAGTTTGAGAAATTACAAGATCTAGCATCAAATCTTGACCAAGATTTGTATAAAGCCCATTTTCAACAGTATGTTGATCATTCTGCCATTTCTATTGCAGCAGCTTCTGTCAATCCTCAAACATCTTAGTCTATACCTCTCAGCCCTACTTCCTCCACATATTCTGTCACTTCACTACCAATCATAAAAGTTGTCATCCAACCTCCTCCGCCAATCATGGCAGTGAGATATTCTCCCTTGGTGTTAGCTTCTCCCTTACATAACATGCCCCAGGATTATCAAACCAAGATTCCTCAATTTGATGGTATTGGAGCCCTTAATGCACAACAACACATGGATACAATGAATGGCTTCTTCGATTTACAAGAATTTTATGAGGCATCCGTTCAAATGAGACTCTTTGCACAAAGTTTGACTGATGATGTTAGGAAATGGTTTAAAGCATTACCCATTGCTAGCATTGCTGATATTGCTGCTTTTCACCAAACCTTTATCAATAGATGGGAGGTAAAGAAGAACCCTCTCCAAATTTTATCTGAATATGAAAATATTAGAAGAAACCAAGGGGAAATTGTATAGGACTATTTCACTCATTTTAATAATATCTATAATGCAATTCCTGTTGATATCAAACCTCCTCAAGGCCTGGCCTTGATCAATTTCCCTAATGGATTTGATCCTGATATGCCTTATCGATTGAGAGAAAGAAACTTTGCCACTCTGGAAGATATGAAGAAAAGTGTTGTGAGTGTTTAAGAAAACCTATTAGCCAAGAGATCTAGGCAAAGAACATAAAGCATATTCACAATCAAGGAAGAACCTTCTACCCCCACTGTAGATGCTAAAATTGATTCTTTGGTTAGAACAATGGAGAGAATGATGGAGAGATTGGAAATCACTAACAAGAACCCACCTAGAGAGAATCAACCTACCCCTTAAATCTGAAATCCCAACTTCAAGTGAAATCCTCCCCAGATCAGAAAAAGAGAGCCGAGAGAACAATGAGAACAGAGAGGTCCTGATCAACAGATTAGACCACCCTTTAAAGAAAAATATAATGGTGATGGGGAAGAAACTGTAGAGGGACTAGATGACATTCACATAAATCTTATGGGGGTTAATGACAATGATTCCATCTTTCTCACTCAGGAAGAACATAAACTTTTTCTTCTTTCACAGACCTAAGTAGATGAGGAAGATTCAAAACAGCAAGCCTTTAAAAATTCCATAATGGAAGTCCACAGACAATACAAATTAAGGAGTAAAAATTATAATCACAACCCAACTAATAAATCTTCTGAAACTAAGAGAACCTCTGATATTGTTCCTAAGAAAGTTCCTGAAAATAAAAACTCAAAGGCTCCTACAAAAAGATTTCCTGACTCCATACCAAGAACAACTCAAACTGAGGTTGCATCCACAAGTCATCCTAGTACTCCTGCACATAAAAATGTGGCTGATAAATTAGATTTTCAGAGTCAAAGAAGAACTCCTACCACATTCATCCTAGAAAGTGAATTGACCAATGAAAATACCTATTCCTTTTTCAGAACTGATGAACATGAATGCTTACAAATCACAAGTGATCAAAGCCTTGAACATAGAACCAGGAGTAGGTATAGACACTGTGAACATTGTTGATGATGAACCAGAGTTGTTGTTAGGTCCTGAGTTAGAGGGACAAAATGACAATGGTTTTGTTCCTCCTTTTTGCATCAGTTTAAACACTCATGATAAGACATTACACAATGCCATGTTGGATTCTGGTGCTTCTCACAATATTATGCCCAAGGATGTGATCGAGAAATTAGGGCTTGATATCACCAGGCCTTACAAGGTCTTATACTCCTTTGATTCAAGCAAAGTTAAATGCATAGATCTGATCAAAGACTTGTGTATTACCTTGGCACAAATCCCATCCAAAAGCACGGTGATGGATATTGTTGTTGCAGATATTCCTCCAAAATATGGCATGTTATTATCTCGATCATGGGGTGCCAAGTTAAAGGGTACCTTACAACTGGACATGTCTTATTCCACCATTCCTGCATTTGGTCAACATAGAATATTGTATAGAAAGACTCTAATGAAGTACATGGTCAACATCCAAGAGAAACCACATAACTATCCTTTATACTCTGTTCACTCTGAACTAGACTCCTTCATTTTATATAATGATGGTGACATGGATAGTCAAATTGCACAATTGGAAGATGATGTGTATAGCCTGGAGGAAAGTAAAGAAACTCCTGAGGAAGATAAAACAATGACAATACAAACTAATGAACCAAAAAAACCTCTTTGGAGTTTAGATTTCGATGAAGATGTCAGTAATAAAGGATCTGAGGTTGGAGTGTGGGTACATAATCCAAAGGCGAGGTATTCAGAAAGCCATTCTTATAAGTTAAATTTCCAGTGCACCAATAACATATCTGAGTATGAAGCATTGATGATTGGCTTGAAATTGTTGAAAAAGCTTGGTGCCAGAAGGCTTTCTATAAGAGGTGATTCTGAACTTATCAATAAATAGATCAAAGGTGAGTACTCTGCCAAACACCCTAGACTCAGAGCTTCTAGAAATGTTGTTTTATATTTTTTTTGCAATGTTTTACTGAATATGATTTGCAGGTGATTCCTAGAGTCCAAAACATACTTGCAGATGGATTGTCTACTTTGGAAACCACTTGCAAAATACCTTTCCATCCAAATCGCCAATACACAGTGGAGGTGAAATGCAAACCTACTGTCCCAGATAATATGAAGTACTAGCAAGTGTTTGGTAATGATGAATAGATCGATGATTTCCTGCAGTCCAAAAATGAATTTGAGTGTGCAAACATTGATGTAGATAGTGATAATGATAGTGTAAATAAACTAGATTCAGAAGAAATAAATGAAAAAGATGAAAACTCAGATATTTTGCAATTGAAGAATAATATTTTACCTAGAGGGTTGGTTCCTTTAGAAGAACTGTTTGATTTCAATGATGTAGATAAAAAAACAAAAAAATGAACCTACTGGAAAAGATGTTGAGGAATGTAATATAGGAACATATGAAAACCCAAAAATGATTAAATTATACAAATATTTACCTCCTGAGCAAAAATATAAATATATTGAATTGTTCAAGGAATTTGTAGATGTCTTTGCTGGGAGCTATGAAGAATTGAAATCTTATGACACCAGTATCATACAACACAAAATCCCTATAAGAAGAGAATAAGCCTTTCAAGAAAAAACTTAGGAGAATTAACCCTAATTTAATGCCCCTAATTGAAAAGGAAATTAAGAAAATGTATGATGCTAAAATCATTGTCCCTCTAAGGTTCTCAAAATGGGTTTCTAATCTAGTTCCTACCAAAAAGAAGAGTGGAGAAATTAGGCTCTGCGTTGATTTCAGGAACCTCAACGAAGTCTCACTTAAAGACAACTATCCTCTGCCAAAAATGGATCATATCCTGCAAAAGGTAGTTGGATATAGTAGAATATCATTATTAGATGGTTTTTCTAGATATAACCAAGTTTTTGTCCACCCTGATGACCAAGATAAAATAGTGTTCACTACACCCTAGGGCACTTTCATGTATGTGAAAATGCCCTTTGGTTTAATAAATGTTGGTGCCACATTTCAGAGAGCAATGGACATTGATTTTGTGGATGAACTTGGGAGATTTATTGTCATATACTTGGATGATGTAACTGTCTATTAAAAAACAGATGAAGAACATTTACAACACCTTAGGAAAGTTTTTGAAAAGTGTATAAAATTCAGAATCTCACTAAATCCCAAGAAAACTTTGTTTGGTTTAGAAGAGGGAAAGTTGTTGGGACACATTATATCTAAAGATCGAATCAAAATAGACCCTAGTAGGATTGAGGCCATCCAGAAGATACACCATCCAAAAAAAATTAAGGAATTGCAATCATTCATAGGGAAAATAAACTTTCTGAGAAGATTCATCCCCAATTTAGCAGAACTCCTCAGAAACATTACAAACATGCTTAAAAAAGATACAAAAATAAAATGGAACACATAAGCTAAGAAGTCCTTTGATCAAGTGAAACTGGCATTGACACAGGCCCCTGTACTGATCATTCCTGATTATACCAAAGATTTATACTTATTCTCTTTTGCTTCTGAACATACAATTGCAAAAGTCCTTTTGTAGAAAAACAGTGAAGGCTATGAACAACCTATAGCATTTTTCAGAAAATCATTGAGAGACGTTGCATTGAACTACAACATCATGGAGAAACAAGATTTTTCCTTGGTAAAAGCAATTAAGTATTTTAGAGTATATATTCTTCATTCACATATCATTACTTATGTCCCTAATGCAGTAGTGAAAGATATTCTGACTCAAGATAACCCAGATGGTAGAAGAGGGAAATGGATTGATGTGATCCTTGAGTATGATATAGAAATCAAACCAATCAAGATGATCAAGGGTCAATGGTTAGCCAAACTGATGGTTGAATCAAATTTTCATGCTTTAGATATAAAATTTCTAGCTGCAGTTGATGAACAAGGAGAACATGCGACTCCACATGTAAAAAAGGTATTCTCAAATTCTCCATGGTACGCAGACCTTATATTTGTCTTACATCATTTATAAGCTCCTCTTGGTTTGACAAAGACTAAAGCTAGATTCTTAAAACTTAAAGCTTTGAAATATTGCATTATGAATGGAGATCTTTACTGGAAAGATGCTAGAGGCATTTTATTGAATTGTTTATTAAAAGATGAAGTTGACAAAGCTTTGCAGGAGTTCCATGAAGGAGATTGTGGGGGACATTTAAATTGGAAGGATAATCCTAACAAAATTATTAGAGATGGTTTATACTATCCAACCTTGTTTGCATATATCCACCAAAAGGTAACCTCCTGTCACAAATGCCAGATCTTTGAAGGAAAAAGGAAACTTTTTCCTTTACCCTTGAAGCCTATTTCGGTTGAAGCTCCATTTTAGCAATGGGGTTTATATTTTATTGGAGAGATTCACCCACCTTCATCAGGCCAGCATAAGTGGATCCTCACAGCTATTGACTACTTCACCAAGTGGATTGAAGTTGTACCCTCCAAGAAAGCCACTGATGCTATGATTATTAAATTCTGGGAAACTAACATTTTCTCTCAGTTTGGATGCCCTAAGAAGATTATCATTGATAATGCAGTAGTTTTCAGATAAAAAAAGATGATATAATTTTGCAACAAGTATCATATCACTTTAGGACACTCTACAACCTATTACCCTCAGGGAAATGGATTGGCAGAGTCTTCTAATAAGATTTTGGTCAATATCATCAAGAAGATGTTGTAAGAAAATAAGAAGTCATGGCACAACAAGTTGGTGCATGCACTTTGGGAAAACATGCTGGCTACAAAAAGGTCAATTGGTATGTCTCCATATCAGTTGGTGTATGGAACGGATGTTGTTTTTCCCACCTCTTTGGGTGTTCCTATTTTGAATCTATTACAATAAGTACAGGTAGAACCTAATGACATTCAAAGAAGGCTCAATCAAATGATACAACTACAACAATATAGAGAGGAGGTTTATAATCAGACTCAGGTGATTCAAGAGAGCATCAAGAAAATAAATGACCGAAGAACCAAGGATGATGACTTCAAATTGGGTGATGTAGTATTGAAATGGGATTTAAGAAATGAAGATAAGGGAAAGCATGGAAAGTTTGACAATTTATGGAAAGGCCCTTTCATAATTCAGGCTTATAGAGGGAACAATGCATTTTTAATCAAGGACATGGATGGAGAAGATCTACCAGGGGGATCTGTTAATCACAGAATGCTCAAACATTATGTTCCACCAAAATGAAGATTTTTCTTCACTCATCTCATTGTACAAACCACTTTTACTTTTATGTCATGTGTGGGTGATTTTTATCATATGGTTGAAGCCATAAGAGAAGGCCCTAAGCCATTGATCAGGACCACCATATTTATAGTTAAAATAAAGAAAATCAGGATGTAGAAAAAGCAGTGGAGAAGAATATTCAAGGCAACAGGTAGCTGGTTCTTGGCACCTCACAAGGAGAGCAACATCCCCAAGTGGAGCCACTGTTATAACCCTATATTTCATAGGATCACCTGATGATTAGAATTTCTTGCTCTGGTTGTATTGTATTGTAAATAATATTTTATTCTGCAAATGATTTACAAAATAAAATGAAAAAGAAAAGAGAAAGAAAAAGAAAAGAAAGAAAGAATAAAAAATATAAAAAATTAAAAGAGGTTATAAAAATAGAAAAAAAATAAAACCCCTTAAAATAAACTTGTTTTGATTCATACTGTCTAACCATGATCAAACCCTTTAAATTTATGTTGATAGGTTAGTGAATAAATTTGGCCAAACAATCTAACCTTGGCCAAATTAGATAGGTTAGTGAATAAGTTTAGCCAAATAGTTTAATCTTGGCCAAATATATTAGGTCAGAGTAATTATTGACGTAACAAATTAAACTATATTAATGTGTTAGATAATTAGATTAGGAACTAGGTTAGCATGCCTTATTTCAATAAAAGTTTGCAAAGGGTTGATTAAATGCCTTTTATTTGAGCTAATTTGATGTGTTTTTGACCCCTTGGTGAAAACATAAAGAAATGGGAGCTAGCGCTACACACCATATGCTTTTTATCCTAAGTTCTATCAGGATTTGACCTTTTGGTGATTTGTGGATAAAGGGCGCACAGTTCTTAATGGTTGATCAAGGCACACCCAAATCAATTGTTTGTAGTAAATCTC
>SNQJ01S0026730.1:44846-63650 GCA_010110895.2 Picea sitchensis | reverse complement strand
AAAGTTATTTATATATAATTGGTTAATAATGAATAATAATAATAAATTTATATTAATAATTTTTTTTATTATATTATAATACTACAAAATTTACATAATTATTATACTATATAGAATTGTTATATAAAATATAATCACTACAATCACTGTAGGTGATATTTGTGCTTCTTTGTTTAAAGCATTCATTTCCATGCTCTTCACTTGGTTTTGCCACCTGTCTATTGACAACATCAACTGTATGTGAAATGCTCACAATTTTCCATCGAGACATATAACCCTTTTCTTCTTCGTTAGTTAGGACATAAACCTCAAGAAAAATTACAATGGAAAGCCAAAGGGATTTTACCGGTTTCACATTATTCATACTGAAATTCTTGAGTATCTTCACCACATACTTCTATTGTGATAACCAAGATTAACCAAGCTTACCATCCTTTCTCTCTCTCTGTATTTCCATGCCCAAGATTTATTTTGTTGCTCGCAGTAACGTCTTAACCAACTGAGCCAACCTGTTGATTTCATACATGCGTGTGCTTGCAACAAGCATAACCTTTAACACCAAGATAATAAATATACCATAAACACAATGGTTATACTCACTTATTGTAAAATTTGGCTCACCATGAAGGAATCAAACATCAACCTTTGTACACCCCCACCTTGACACCCCCACCTTTCTGAACTGGACACACTGCTCCACCTCAAACTTTGTATTCAAACAACCTTAACCAAATCCTACCAAGCTGACCAAGTAAGCCTTCATTGCTTACCTTCAGGTCCATTTACAATGGAGTTCACCAAGCCTTTTATAGGCTTCATTACATGCAATCCATGGACACAATACCACAGGATACCCAAAACACATGAACCCGAAAAACCATTTGCTTTGACATAAAAAAAAATTTAACTCATTAATTATTTCATTGAGTTAAGGCTAACCCAACATACATGTCCCCCACATATTCAATCTACCTAAATCTACATCTATAATTTTCATAGGTGACATGATAAACCAGGGGTACGCATGCCTATCCAGGTCTTAGAGACGTATCCCATTTACATGCAATCAATAATTTTTACAACTCCAAAGTAAATACAATTTATTTTTTCTCTCACAGTGACTCAACCATCACCATTGTTGCCTTGTTGTATGAGAAAATTCTGCATTTTGAGGTTCCATAAACCAAGATTATTCTTGACTTTGAATTTCTCCACCTCAAACTTTAACCTTTGTACTTTTTCCATTAACACAAAACACCAACACACAAGATGTTCTACAACTTATAAAAATAAGCTTCGTCTTATTATAGAAGGTTAATATTATATTTCAAAGCTAAACCCCAAAATATAATATCAAATAAAAGGTTTTACAAAATAAACCACATATATGTATGTTTATAAATTCTTTTAATAAAATATATCCCCTCTTAAACAAGGTTAATATTATATTTCAAAATTGAACCCCAAAATATAATATTAAGTAAAAGGTTTTACAAAATAAACCACATATATATGTATGTTTATAAATCCTTTTAATAAAATATATCCACCTCTTAAACAAATACCTTTTTAAGACCTCCTCCACCCATTTAATTACCAAAGCGATACTCTTCTAGTGAAATAAAAATTAAGGTTTTATTACCTCGGGCTCCATGCATAAAAAAATCCACTTTCATAATACCTTGGTTTCTGTGCATGCATATAATTTAAGTTCTATGCATATACCTTTAATTAAAACAACTTTCCACGAGTATCGTGCTACCCTCAAGGCATAGGTGTTATGATGAACAATCGTTGCGCCCCTTGTTAGTTGTGAAGGGCAATGATCCCCAAACATTTCAAAGAGCTCAACTCTTCGATCGACGGTTGCCCTCGCTTTTGCCATCAAGTCTTAAATAGTTCTCACCATCAGATCACCCATCAAAAGGGATCAAAATCCCTTCGACAATTTGGATACACAACTAGAATTCACTACCAACTAGTATCACCTTTGTAGCTAATATGTTCTACATCCTCTGTCCTCTACAACTGATCAACAAAGGTTATCGAGACAAATTATCGCACCCTTTGAACCGATTTGCCCATGATAGGTTAGAAACTATCGCCCATGTGCAACAAATCTGTCCTTTGCCTTACGGTCTACTTGGATTTGATCCAATGACCTTCTCTTTCCTCTACACGTGATCGACAATCCTCTTTACGAGTCTTTCTCCTTCGCTTTCAAATCCTTCAACTCTGCGGTCTAATACCACTTGTTAGGAAGTGGGAGCAAAACAAAGAAAAAAATAGCATAAAATTGAGAACAACAAACCAAACACAACTGACTCAGTGATTTATGTGGAAACCCAATATGAGAAAAAACCACGGGGCAATGATAGTCGGTATTCTTATTATTCAAGGGAGAATTACAATTTTCAGCACATGAATACAAATGTCCTCTCCTCATGATCTAGGTGGATATTGGTGGCCACCCACCTTTTCCAACTCGCTTAAAACAGTTTTCTGGCAATTTTGGCAATTTACTATTTTTAGCAGTTTTAACTTTCGAGGCCATTTTGAAGGCCTAAATGAAGGTTTTTTCAGGATTGATCTTCTCAATGATAGTCGAAGGCATGATTGCGTCCCCAAAATGAATCTCATCGACGATACCTTTCCAACATCCTATCACGTGCCTAAAACAAATATTGTATGCAAAAGTTACGACCCCGGGAAGTTGATGTACTGACTTATCCAAACGGGCCCCACATGACTTTTTGCGCTTCATCTCCTAGGGTTAGGTTTTTGGATGTCTAGGTTTTTGACATTCCTGTTTATTGTAAAAAGGCCTTTAGAGCCTCATTGTAATCATCTTCTTGCGAATGAGCGCATCTGTCACATCTCTTCTCAGAGATAAGCCGCCACCATTCCAGCAAGCTTCTTGTTTTCCGCTGCATTTTACAGTTTTAGCTTATTTCGTTATTGAATAGAAAACCAATTTTACTGTATCTCTATTATTCTGTGTTAAGCATATTTTAATAATCTGTATTCATTTCGTTCTTCTCATAAAATCTGGATCACCTCACAGAGACACTGTACTCCACAGTATTGTGTCTTTCTCACAAACTTTACACACCTTGCACTCTCGCCACTATGGGTATGCTCATTGTTATGAGGAAAATAAATCTATGGCAAGGGGTAAACCAAAACAGATGGAAATGACTACAGAAATCAACTCTAATCCCAAGTATGCTATATAAATGAAAATGCTACCAAGACAAGACAAAGAGCCTACCTCGTCTAGACGTTCGATGAAGACCACCGTTGAGCACACAACTCAAAGCTCTATACCTGCAAATTGTCCTCAACAATCAAGATACACAAGCATATGGTGATAATATGTAATGTTAGCACAAATAATAACATAATTCATTAACATTCATAACAAATACGCCTGTGGAATAACAATTCAAATATTTGCAAGATATCAATTAGACAAGAAAAGAGTATTTCTATTAAAAATGATCCACAAAAGTGTATAAGTGACAAACTTCCATTTCGGCACGTCTCGAAACCAAGAAACTAAGTCCCTTCCAACTGGGCCTCCACCACTTCAATCCTCCACCAAAGGAAATCTCATATAAGAGAGACATTGAGATTCTTCACAAGAAGGGAAGAGCTTGGGGGATGAACAATGTGTTTAGACTTTAAAGGACAAATGGATGCAGACTCAATATGAAGTGAATAATTTCTCCAGAGTAACTTTGCTCTCAAAAGTTGAATTTTCCTTCTTCCATGGCTTTGATATGGCCCAATTTATAGCCTTCAAATGAAACTGAAGTGTCAAGTCAGAACGTTTCCAGTATATGGAAGGTCAAGGATCATGGATCTCGTGACGAGACATGGAAAACCAACACAATTTTTAATTTTGAGCACAAAACCTGATGTACGTAGGTTGTAATGGTACAACCTACATATACTCATGTTGTATAATTGTTAGGGCGTGTATATGTGGAAAATCACGATTTTGATCTCTCGGAACTGCAAAAGGGACTTCAAGTCTGCATAGGAAAATGGAAAAGGCCTTCTGAGCAAGTTGCATGGGGTGAGACAAATCTTGCTATAATAGATGCCCCCTAACATGTGAGGCCAGAGGAGTATCTGCGATGGACGGAATACATTATAACTCCCAGAAGTGGAGTGATAGAGACTCATCTGGAAGAACTAGTTTCTCATGATAATATTGCAATTCATAATGACTTTGTACACATGGCTGCCAATTTGAATTATACTGCAGATCCATGTGGAAAATATACCAAATAGTTGTTCATGGCCATGAATAGGCACTAAAAAGTAGATACATGCCATAGGTTTCCATAGTCACGAACACAGCCCAATGAAAACTAGTATCAAAATCAATTTGAAGATATTTGTATACAATGGAGTACAATCTTATCTCCCATGATCACTGAAGTCATATAGGTACTATTCCAATGAATGATAGCAATAACATAGGAAATATGCTATTATAATTGATATCTTCAAGTCTTCTACATGATCCTCAAAAGGTGCAAGTATACATCATGTGAATAGAGGAGTTGAGGTCGAACACAATGAGACTTCGTTTGATTACCAGTCATTAATGAATACTGTTAACAAATGCGAGACAACCTATTGATAATGAAAGTAGGTATCAAGGCACCGAGTACATTCTTACAAGTCCGAATAAAGGTGTTGAGGTTGAACACTTGAAGAATCCATCGATCAGGAGACATTTATGTATTCCCAACTGTCGATGGCGGGAGAACCTGCCACTAATGACTGCAAGCCTCTAAGTACTCATAGGACTCTAGGCCTTGTTTCCAGAATAGTTGAGCTAAAGTCGATGGAAGGAGACTCACTAAAAGGAGGGGATTAATTCATTTATCATCAGTAAACATGAGGTACAAAGAAATAGCTTGTTGATTTGGAGGAACCCAGAAAAAGAGTATTTTCATGAACCAACGACCCTGTGCGTCTTTTGCATGCAGAAGATGCAATTAGTGCACGAAAAATACCCCCTAACTAGCAACCAATAAGGAAAAATGCCGACAAAGGTGAGGAAACCACCAATAAGGCTAATGGCATCCAAGACATTTCATGAATCCCAATGTGTGAATATATTTGTTGTGGTCGAACAAAAGGGAAACCCCCCAGTCAACGACCAATGAGGAGATGTTGACTGCTGGGATCAAGTTTACCTACCCATAATGAAAGTAAGACCAGGGTGGATGATAGGAATATAACCTCATGTGATTCTAAGACACACTGAGGGTATAGTCGACATGAAAAGTAAAGAGTTTTGAGAAATGGCCGACACAGGATTATAGATATCCTTTGAAAAAGAGCATGAGACATATGGAGGCTTCGACAACATAGACTTGATAATGAAACTTTGTGATGTAGGAGGCACCAATCAAACTCTCCATAGGGACTGGAAGAGTAACCAATCAAAGGAGTAGACTCTAAGTAACGAGCTCAGCTTTCTAAGGTCATGCTAAATCCAAACTTTGGATGACAAGTGGACTCAAAATATTGTTCTATGTTCAAAGGCGACATGATTGTTGCCAATATAAGATAATATTCTTTTCCCACCCATCTTTTTTTGTTTTTTTATAGAAAAATGAATGCTATGATACAAGAGAGGAAATGTGTGTCGCGAATAAGCAACTAGTTCCAAACAGTGGAACATACATATTCTCAATGCAAGGAAGTGCATGCAGGGCACGGACACTCGGGGGAATGTTTCCTTTTAGGTTATAGGGTGTCAAGTTGCAAAGGATATAAACAAGGCTCTGCTTAGCTAGTGATGAAAATTGCTGAGGTAATAGGATTATAGAGACATAGCGGGAACCAACAATAGGCTCAATACTGCAAGCAGGATGATGGAATGCAATTACACGTTAACTCCAAAGAATGTCATTTTTCATAAGTTTAGTCCCCATAGGCCCAAAAAAGTATAAAATAATGCCTAGGAGAACTCTTCTACCCACTAGTGACTAGAGTATTCATTTTTCGAAATTAGTCTACTTGGTCCGAAAAAGGTTTAAACTTACACCAAATAGGTGTCCTTTCAAATACATTTAGCGAGTGTGAAAGAGACAAGTTCACTTGACAATCTTTTTGCTTTTTGTAGAGTCGGAAAAGATCTTAACTAAGACTTGGTGGAAGTCCCATAGGTATAGGTTAGAATTCTTATGAGTAAGAAAATGAGGTTCAAACACAAAGTCATATTGAAACTATACGAGACTCTCGATCCTAATAAAAAATATTTGCATGGGCACTAGATGGCACAAAGGTTCTAACTAGGGCACCCATGTTTGGTAATCTTCTTCCATTCACTAACGACACTTCTATTAGCAGAAAGAATGTTTCGTGTCATTAATAAATGGGTTTGTACCTAAGGCATATGAATCGCAGTCATAGGATAATGTGAAAATGAAAAATGGACGAACGACCTATCCTATATGTTGGTCAAAGAAAATACCCACCAAAGTTACGAACGATCGACATAACATTGGAAACCGCAAGAATCCCTGGATAAAACCACCAAAACCAACTCCATCCACTACACTATTAGTCCATTAGGTCGAAAAAATAGTAAAAACTATACAAAGTGGGTAAATGTTTTCTATAAATAGTAAAAAATAACCAAATTTACTATACCATTTGAGTTTTTTACCCACATGGTGCATTTTGGACCAATCTGTCCACGATATTCAAGTGTTGATTGCGGGAGCTACGAGCGACGTAATTGACAATGGTCTGGACCAAGTAAGTAGTCTTTCCCTCCTCTTCATTTCTAGTGGATTAGAATTTTACATTAGGTCTCATTTTTTGAGTTTTTTAACGCAAAAATTAGGAATTAGGTTGTACGCGGGTTGTAGTTCATCGGGTCCCATATACGCAACACTATACACGAGTGTTAGTAAAAAATAATGTGTATATAAAACCCTATACATGATTGTGTACATTGCAGCTCACGCACAAGTCCACATCTTGTTTTTTAAAGGAAATTTGACTCAAAAAATGGATTTTTCTTATAGGATGGTACTTGAATGGAGGGAAAGAGAGCATGAGGAAGTTGTTGTTGCAGTGGGAAGAGATCTAGGGGCCCAACTAGCATTAAAAAGATGTCAGGTTTACAAGTTTTGGGCTCTCAAAGGGATGAGGGCTCAAGTGAGGTTGTTACAAATGTTGGTGAACTTTTGGGATCCAGATACAGAGGCTTTCAACCTCGATGGGAAATTGATCCAAAAATGATCTTTTAAAGACTTGGTTGAGTTTTAAGGATGTGTTAAATTACCATTCAAAAACTTAAATGAGGAAGGAGATATTAATGAAAGAATGTTGCAGCCATCATAAAGAATACAAAACAAAAAATAAACATTAAGAACAACAAACCATAACACCAAGATTGTTAACGGAGTTCAACAAGATTGCCTATGTCTTCGGGCCTTTGTCTCAGCGGGGGAGGCTTTCTTATTAATCTTAAATGCTGCAAAATTGCATCAGAAGTTTCCCAAATGGATTACAAATTGTTCTGGTTGTGTTCTTCTCAACCTCAAGAATCCAACACAACTGGTGGCACTGAAAAAGATTCACTGTAACTCTCGAAAATGGCCTCCAAAGTTCGCTTCCTTAATGGCTTCCCTACATAAAAATGGCTTAAGCTTTCAAATTATTCAACATTATGTTGTTTCTGAACCTCCCCATGTTGTCAAATATCTCTAGTTTATGTAGGATTTGATTTGGGATTCTCCTCCCAACTTCCTCCCAAGATCTGGCCTCAAATCGGGCTCCAGATCCCCCAATAATGGGAAAAATCCACCAAAATCAGCATAATAAAACCCAAAAAATCCAATAATATAGTTTAAAAATCCATATTTGGGAACAATGCACCCGAGCCCCCTTTCCTCGGGCCACTGGTCTTATGGATTGTCTATGTGTCAAGGAGCTAGGTGCCTATGCCCTAGTCCTAGACCCTTGGTCTCGTGTGCGTGGTCATATGTCCTCGGGCTGGTGTACACTTGCGTCGTCAAACTACTCCCAGTCTAGCACCTGGTTGGTCAGGCTAGCCCTTCGTCAACTAGGGATAATCCCCAAAACCCCGCAACATAAAATTCAAATAAATTAACTACCACATGTATAAACAAGAAACAAATCGGCCTTGGTGTCCACCTCGTGGTAGTTAGGACGTTGCCTATGAAGGAGGTCTCGAGCTCGAATCTTGCAGAGGTAGTAACAATTTTTTTGATCAGCCAACCTTGGCCAAATTCGAGGTGCCACATGGCACCTTGTGATTGGGCCACATGTCACCTTGTGATTGGACCATAAAATCTAGTCATCGACCCAATCACCTGTATAGTAAGTGCACAATCAACTGCCTAGTGAGCTGCATAGTCAACCCATACCGCACATGTCGACTTGTCATCCTTTCATGTCACTGCCATACCTGCCACGTGTCATGTTTTTTTTGGTGCCATGTCACGTCCATACAGAAACGTGTCATACCTAGAGTCTTCCACCTATTTCCACGTCAACGTCCGTACAACCACATGTCACTTTTGTACAATGTCACGTGTCAAAAGTTTATAGGTCCAACTCAGCCTTGAAAACACAAAAAATGAGTGACACACGTCACCTCCAGGTGCTGCCACATGTCCCTGTTGACATCATGCTGACGTCACCTGACACTTCATGCTGACGTATTTATGACGTCAGCAGTACGGTCTCTTGACTGTGGACTGTTGACTTTTTGACTTTTTTGTCTGTTTGGGAAATCAATGAGAATGAAATAACTTTCACATAGGGTGTCCATTTTCGGAAAAAAATATATGGCCGAAATTGACACGACGATCCCGACACAATGGTGCTAGTTTCGTTTGATTCCGAGAACTTTTAAATTTAGGCCTTCCTAGATCCATTTGGATCACACCTCCCCACTAAGACCTTTTGTTCCATCAAAAAGGTATTAACCAATCATCAAGTGCAGGATAGGCCACCCCACTTTTCCTTTGTCTTTAAACTCTGTCCTGTGCACCGATTGCATCATAATCAATTTCATAATAACCATGAAAACTGAAATCATATTGTTAGCCACTTGAACTCGTTCACATCTTCTTGAATCCACTACCATCCATGTAGAAAACATTAGCAGTGATAACATCAGAAATATGACTGAAGCTAAACCAATATGTTTGATTTTCTTGCACGACATTAACTTGTCTTGAAGCAAAGTATGATTGAATTTGCATTCTACAACCATCTCATGTTCATGCTTAAGATCAACTGCTTTACTTGGAACAATTATAGGTGTATTGCTTGCATAAGCTTCCTTCTTTAATTGTTCCATTGTGACAAGAGATTGATTTGCTTTGATATGATGAGCATGCACAACGTATTCATTGCCTTATTTAGTTAAGTGATATTGATTATGTTCCCTGTAGAATATTGCTTTGTGATCATATAAATAAGGGCTACCTAAGACCATTCCACATGTTTCTAGCGGCACCACATCACATGTTACTTCATCCACATACTTAGATGTAATTGCAAACTTTATGATACATTGTTTTGTTATGGGCAATTTATGATCTTTGCTTATCCAATTAAGTGAATAGGGTTTGTGATGCATCTTAATGTTTAATCCCAATTTCTTAACCACTTCTTTTGAAATTAAGCTAGATTGAGATCCACTATATATCAATGTGTCGATCTTAGTATGTTTCATTATGACCCTTATATGAAACAATTTACTTCTTGAATAAAAACCATCACCAATTTTACCTTTCAAACCAACTGTTGTGATTTTAGTCTCATCACCTAAATCATACCCAAGTCTATTGTTCGTTTTGTTGTTGCAACTGTTGGCCTCCCTTTGAGCCACTTTGGTCTCTTCTCTTGATGTAATTTCCAGCAATGGTCATCATCATGCCCTTCTTTCTTGCAATGCTTGAAAGAGAGATTCTCTTCCTTCACTGAAGTTGAATTTTCCCTCTTCACATTCCCCTTTCTCTTGTCTTCATTCCTTGAAGATGATTCCCCTAATACATCAACTTTTGTTTTCCCTGCTTCAATATACGTTGCTTGAACATAAACCTCATCAAGATTAGTAGGCCCAAACATAAATACAATGTTACAAATATGTTAAGGTAAACCTCCTATATACTTCATAAGAGTTTCTTGTGTATGTAATGGAATATTTAACATTAATGCCATATTACAAAATTCATTTGTGTATTCTTGCACTGTTTGTCCATTTCTAAGTTTAAGACTTTTCCATTTAATTAAAGCCTCTTCCTTATAACCCAAAGGACAAAAATTCTTTATAAGTGAAAAAACAAAATCTTTCCATGATGGAAATACATTACCAACTTGCTGAGTACCATGTTGCAACTTACTCTGCCACTAGATGAGTGTTGTGCTTGCAAGACGAAGCGATGCCAATTTGATTTGGGCTGATTCATCTTTGATTTGTTGCACACTACAATAAACTTCCATCTGTCTGACCCATTTATCAAGCCTCTCAGCATTGACTTCCCTATCATACTTGGGTAATTCAAATTTTACATCAAGCTTAAGTAATGGCATATCATGCTTATGTTTATGAGAATGTTTTCTTGTGGTAGAAGTTGAACTTGTACTTGAAGAAGAAGAAGATGGAGATGAAGGAGGTGAAGGAGGAGTTTTAGGAGGGTCCTCTCCTTCTTCACTTTTGTCTTGTTTTGAACATTCCCCTTGAAAAGGCCTCTTCCGTTCTAGGTAATCATCATATAAGACCTTTAACATCTATGACATGGTGAATAATGTCTTTTGAAACTCTATCTCATTCTGAGACATTCCTTCTTAAGATGTTATATTCTCACTTTGAGATTCTGTCTTTCTCGATCCAATCTCAGGATCTCCTTCTACAAGCTCGCCTTCACTACAACTTAGTTTTTCCCTGGTAATCATGCAAACTCAAACAACCAATTGTCAACCTACTCTGATACCACTTGATCTGAAAATGATCTTTTAAAGACTTGGTTGAGTTTTAAGCATGTGTTGAATTACCATTCAAAAAATTAAATGAGGAAGGAGATATTAATGAAAGGATGTTGTAGCCATCATAAATAATACAGAACATAAAGTAAACATTAATAACAACAAACCATAATGCCAAGATTGTTAATGGAGTTCAACAATATTGCCTATGTCTCCGGGCCTTTGTCTCAGTGGGGGAGGATTTCTTATTAATCTTCAATGCTGCAAAATTACATTAGAAGTTTCTCAAATAGATTACAAACTGGTCTAGATGTTTTTTGCTTGAACTCAAGAATCTAACACAAATGACGGCACTGAAAAAGGTTGAGCGTAGCTCTAGGAAATGGCCTCCAAAGTTCGCTTCCTCAATGGCTTCCCTGCATAAAAAAGTCTTAAGCTTTCAAATTATTCAACATTTTGTTGTTTCTGAACCTCCCCATGCTGTCAAAAACCTCTGGTTTATGTAGGATCTGAGTTGGGGTTCTCCTCCCAACTTCCTCCCAAGATATGGCCTCAAATCTGGCTCCAAATCCCCCAATAATGGGAAAAATCCACTAAAATCAACATAATAAAACCCAATAATATAGTTTAAAAACCCATATTTGGGAAAAATGCACTTGAGACCCCTTTCCTCGGGCCACTGGTCGTATGGAGTGTCTATGTGTCTAGGAGCTAGGCAATTGTTCCCTAGTCCTTGACCCTTGGTCCTGTCTGCATGGCCATATGTCCTCGAGCTGGTGTATACCTGCACCCCAAAACTACTCTCGGTCTAGATCCTGGTCGGTCAGGCTAGCCCCCCACCAACCGGGGCTTATCCCCAAAACCCCGCAACATCAAATTCAAATAAATTAACTGCCACATGTATAAACAAGAAACAAACCGGCCTTGGTGGCTAGTGCGTGGTAGTTAGGACATTGCGTATGCAGAAGGTCTCGAGCTCGAATCTTGTGGAGGTAGTAACAAATTTTTTGACTAGCCAACCTTGGAAAAATTCGAGTTGTAATGTGGTGCCTTGTGATTGGGCCATGTGTCACCCTGTGATTGGACTGTACAATCTAGTCACTGACGCAATCCTCTTTACAGTCAATGCACAGTCAACCCATACGCCACGTGTCTCCCTAGGTTCTTTAAAAGAAAAATGCGTAAGATCTTATTATATGATGCATTCTTCTTATTATTAATGTTGCACTAACATAAATAATTTATTGAACCACACTTCTGCATAGCCATAAACATGAGAGCTAGTCATTGATATACCAGAAGCAAGGGAAGAAGTATAACCAATATATCTAGTAGCTAACCTGCCCCTTGGCTTTTATTATTACCAAGGAACCCACCTCATTACTCAACTCAATGACTAAGAATTTATTAAATTGTGAATATGGGAAACACTGAATATATTCTTTCCATATTCATAATTTAATAAACGCAATTAGGGTCATATACAAGCTTACTGCTAAGTTGCACTTTTATGGAAGCTTTCACTATTTATGTATGGAATAGTGGTGGACCTAACACTCTTATTTTCAAATCCCTTTGTTTGATAAAACAAATATCCCTACACCTCGCCTCTTCATTAGTAGTACCTTAAGGATTTCCTTTTTAAGTTGCTCTTTTTGGGGAAGGGCTAATGAGAAAATGAATGATTGTCTTTCTTCCTATACTTGGTCTGGTCCGGTTAGAAGGATTCATGAAATGTGAGACAGGGAAGGGAGTGGATATGGAAAGAAAATATTTTTATCTTCTTATACGAGACCTGGGACTAAGTATCCAAAACATTCTTATCCAGAACTAGATAGGATCAAATAATAAAAGAACAATATTTCGTCAAACTTCAATATCCTTATCTATGAGGGGAGGGAGATAGTTTTGATTCTTTCATTTCATTGGGTTATTGGCCCTATGCTGGTGGTTTCATATGAAATAGATTTGATAAACAAATAGAAGAAATCCAAGTGTGGTTTTTAGTGTACTTAGTTTTGGAAAGGGAGTGTGTGCGAGTTGTATATTCGAATAATATGACTAGGTCCAACCAATTGCACTTTGGAGATAGATAAAGTAGTGTATGATCTCAATGAATTACTTCTGAATGGGGAATAGTGAAAAAAATGAACTAGAGCTGTCACCTATGGTACCCACTTGGCTATTAAAAAGAGGAAGCCGAGAAGCAAGCAATCCATAAGGTTTGGATTCAGATATTGAATTCAAGGAAAATCCCAACCAACTCCATGTGGAAAAGAGACTATTAATAGGTTTGAATCAGCTTCCGAACCTATCGAAAAATAAATAGGTTCGATTTCACATGTTGTCTCCCCCAAAAATAAAATCAGGAGGTAGTCTATCTCACCCAAAAGTATAGTCTCAGTTTGTAAAGTCGAATCTACTAGATGAAAAATTAGCCTGGTTATTTATATTTTCTTACAGTAAGGGCATTCCCTCTTTGTCACACCGTCGTAATGCCAGATTATCTCTCCTCTTCGTAACAATGGGCATATCTTCCCTCTTCAATTACGGAAAGAAAGAGGAAGCCAATCTCACCCAAAGGTCCAATCTCGGGATTTTCTATTAAGTGAAATTAGAAAGTCGATCTAAGTCCGGTAGGTCATAATTCAAAGTGTTACTAAAAGGTCTACTAATTTGACTACCCACATTGAGTCTATAAGACTGGTCCGGGTCTCTTATTAATATAATCAATTAGAAAACTATCTGAGTTTGTTCCACAGATCCAGTTGGTTTCAGTATATTACTAATAGGATCTCAACTACCCGACTGCTGTCCAAAGATCTAGATTTGGTATTTAGTTCGAGGATACGTCTACCCAATCAAAGGCCAGTTTTTTTTTTTTAATGGGTTTGTTTCACCTAAGAGGATACTTACTGAACTATCCGGGATATGGGTTGGTAGGTCTTGTTCTAGTGTATTCAAAACATTTAGTGTCCTGATTAACCCGGGTATAGGCCGGTAGGTCTTGTTCCATTGTATTAAAAACATTTAGTGTCCCGGTTAACCCGGGTATATGCCAGCAAGTATTGGTCCAGTGTGTTCGCCTTGTAGGTGTAAGGTATAATCCCATCACAATCTGATAGGTTTGGATTCGATGTATTTAGTGAGTATAAGAAGAGGTCAGGGTGTGGTCCGATAGGTATTTTTCCTGTGGGATATGAAGTCCAATAGACTAGAGGAGGAAACCAGACAACTAATGATCCAACCTCTCCATAAAGGTACTCGATGAATATGTACCCTCTTCCTCACCTCTCTTTCCTCTAGATAACTACCTCATAAACTGCCCCATTCACCGACACTAAAGAAAAGTCTTCTGCTTTTACCAAGATAACGACTTCTAAACAACCCTATCATAATTGTAGGAATTAGGATCTCTTCCCACAACTTATTCCCCTTCTTGACTACCCCTGAACTACCCCAACCCAATGATAAGAATTAGTGTTCTTCTCCAACCTATTCCCTTTGAGAATTTCCCCTGAACTGCCCCAACCCAATGATAGTAATTAAGTAGGGTTATCTCCTTCTTCTCTCCCCTTGTTGACTTCCCCTGAGCTACCCCATTGACTGGCACTAGATAAGTGTTGGATTATTGAGAGGTAGGGTGAATCAGTAATAGATAAATTTAAACCTTTTTAACCATATAATCCAAGTGTTATATCAATGTAGCATTATCATCCAATAACTGTAGAGTAAATAAGCAATGAACAAATGAACAATCATACACATACACAGTACACCAATGTTTTACGTGGAAACCCAAAGTGAAAGAAAACCACATAATGCTTTTTCTTATATGTCTTGAAGAAATATATTCATTGGAAGCACCGACTTCCTTTGTTTTTTAGATGTAACTGGAAGGAGGCTCCAACCCCCTAGTTTCTCAGGCTACAACCTGAGGGAATGTCCAACTCCCCAATTCTCTAGCTACAACCAAAAGGAGGCTACAACCCCCTAAGTTCTCCGACTACAAATGGAAGGTGGCTACAACCACCTGTCCTTGCCCCGTCAAACCACCCTGATGTATAAGTAGAATGATGTAAGAACTATCACACTATCACTATGAGATATGCCACTGTACAACTGTATCAACCTGTACCAATGACCTGTATCCAACCTATACAACTGCCATGTAATCAATTTGTACCTGAACTGAACATGTATCAACAAAAATACAATAGGTACGTGACCTGTAGTGTTGCAACATGCATATGTACGTGCCCTATCTATTATGCATCCCGCGTATGTATGCAACCAAATTGTTATGCAACTTGCATATGACTTCTGAAAAACTAGGGTTTCCTTTCTCTTGAAAACTTCTGACCCTATGTAACTTCTTTCACATAGATCTATAACCTGTCACTGTATCTACACTGTAACTATACCCTATGCATGCATCCTCATACATAACCTTTAACCAAAGAATATATATCTCTCTCTATTCATGTGCCATATAGGTGTGTGTAATCATGAACAAGTATAATAACCCTCACATGATTTAGTCATCAAACCCTTTCTGATATTCAGTCTCTCAATACGTCAACCACTTCACAAATACAAGCTCTCAATCATGTACCACAAAAACCCTTAGCCATATGCCAAGAAATACAAGATGTGCCTCAACAAGAATTATCAATGATAAATATACTAGCATTGTATTTCTATATATCTTACTTATGCAGAATATCCCATGCAACCACTAGTCTCTCTAGGGAGAATCCTCAAATCTCCATAACCATTTCTCATGCATACATGAAAATCCAACTATTCATAGAAATAATACATACCTTTTGAATCAATGGATATATATGATGTATCTTAGAATTGTAGACCTTCCAGGGAGCTTGATCTCAGAATTTAGAACCTCTGCATATTCATCTTCTCAAGTTTCATGGCTTTACCAACATGTATGCACCCTATAAGCTGTCAGCCTGCGTACGCCTCAGTATGTACACACCCTATACATAGTCAACCCGCATATGCCTAAGAAAATAGGGTTTTTTTTAGTATTCATTGTAATTCCGAGAATTTCACCATCAACCCTTCGTACTACCTCGAACTTTCACAACTTCATATGTATCAACGAGTACTTGAAATAATCCTCACAGAACAAAAGATATTCAATGTGTTCAAGTGTAATTAAATGAGAGAGATTTTCCTCTTATTTATACTTTCATGTAGCATTAAATTTTACTTATTTTAGGGAGTTATCCATTTACTTTATTATTTAAATAATTATTTTTTCAAACACTTTGGCTTTTAGGGGCTTTTATATGACTCATGAGGGTCCTCCAACTTCACATGGCCATAACTCTGTAACCATGAGGAGTTATGTGACGTTCCACATACCACCGGAAATGGAATGACAAGCACTAACCATATAGGATAGTTTCACTGACATATTCACTAACCTCAATCTCATTATTCCATAATTAAGCATGGGTTCTCTAACCATACTTCTAGGATAACTCAATCCACAAAGCGTCTTCCCGTGAAGGATTTCACCATAAGGGGACCACTTTGGAGTTCATCCATTTGTACTTCTTATCAACCATGAAAAAACAATAATGAGTCATATTTACACCAAACAAACTTGGGTCCATTACCCAAACCTTTGTGCTACCAGAATTTTCTACTGGACTTTCTTCAAGGGTTGACATCAAAAACCAACCTTAGTCAACAGTCTCCCCCTTTGGCATTGATGGAAACACTCTGATGCAATACTGAAATAATGTCATGCGATATTGAAATCATATCACTCATGCTCCCCCTAGAACCATGTCTCTGTCCTCTGCATCTGATAAATATCTCCCCCTTTGTCATCAATGGAAAAGGTATATTTTCATCCGGGGTTGCTCCCTCTAACTGAACTGTCCACTTTATGGTGCTTCCTCGTGTACATCTAAGACATATAAGATAAGCATTCAAAAGAATTCATTTTGGAGTAGAAATAAATCTGAGTCTCTGGCGAAGATACTCAAAGTCTTCTTGTGGAAGTGGTTTTGTAAAGATGTCTACCACTTGTTCTTTTGTGCCCACATACTCAACTCTAATGTTCTTTTCTGCAACCTGTTCCCGTAGAAAGTGATACTTGATTGGAATGTTCTTTGTCTTGGAGTGCATCACAGGGTTCTTTGAAATATTGATGGCTCTTGTATTATCACAATAGATTGGAATGGACTCATCATACTCAACTTGTATATCTGTCAGAGTTTTTTTCATCCAAAGAACTTGTGTACAACATGTTGCTGCCGCAATATACTCTGCATTGGTTGTATATAAAGATATTGATGATTGTTTCTTTCTTAGCCATGATACTAAACACCCACCCAAGTAGAATGCTTCTCCATTGGTGCTTCATCGATCATCAATACAACCTGCCCAATCTGCATCTGTGTAGGAAATAAGTGATAGATCTTTTCCTTTTGGATACCATAATCCAAACTTTTTTGTTCCTTTGAGATATCTGAAAATCCTCTTCATTTCTAATACATGTGATTCCTTTGGTGCTTCTTGAAATCATGCCACTTGTCCAACTTCCTGCATTACATCTGGTCTGGATGTTGTCACATATAGTAGGCTACCAATCATTGACCTGTATTGTCTCTGATCTGTAGACTTTGAATCATCATCTTTTCTCAACTTGCAACTGGTTTGCATGGGAGTGATAACTGGTTTGCAATCTTCCATTCCAAACCTCTTTAGCATCTCTTTTAAATACTTGGTTTGAGAAATAATTTTTTTTTGGTTTCTTTGATGTATCTGAATTCCCAGAAAGAAGGATAGTTCTCCAAGTAATGACATTTCAAATTCATTCTGCATATCATTTGCAAATTTCTAGCTTAACCTGTCATCATCACTACCAAAAATAATATCATCAACATAAATTTCAATTAATAAAATACTATATTGACTTACTTGGATGTAGAGGTTTTTCACTGCACTTTCTTTAATGAACGTTGCCTACTGTAGATATTTATCTAGTTTAGAGTACCATGCTCTAGGAGCCTGTTTTAGACCATACAAGGCCTTCTTTAATTTACACACATAATCCATGTTCTCTGACAACTGAAATCCTTCTAGTTGTTCAATGTAGACTTCTTCTTCAAGTTCCCCATTCAGAAAAGATGAGTTTACATCCATTTGATACACTTTAATATTTTTGGAGCATGAATAAGCTAAAATCAATCAAATTTCTTTCATTCTGGCAACTGGGGAAAATGTCTTTTCAAAGTCGATTCCTTCAACGTGTACATATCCTTTACATACCAATATAGCTTTGTTCCTTGTAACCTGTCCATCTTCATTCAATTTATTCCTGTATACCCACTTTGTGTTGATCACATTCTTATCCATTGGTCATGGAACCAATTCCCAAGTGTCATTTTTCTCTATTTGATCCAATTCTTCATCCATGGACTTATTCAAAAATTCATCATTGTTGTCCTCTTCAAAATAGGTTGGTTCAATCGTAGGTGTGAGTGCTAGGTGCATTTTTTCTAGTGAACACATTCTTCTTCTAGTCTCAACTCCTGCATCTTTGTTTCTGATAATCTGATCTGAAGGATGATTCTTATGTACTCGTCTGCTAGGTGTCTTTGGAGTCACTTTCTGAACTTGCTCTTATGCTTCTATCGGATCCTCTTCATCTTCCCCTTATTTTTCATCTTTTGTTTCTTCTTCGTAAAGTTGTTCCATTGATTCATTTTCTTCTTCCTTTAATTCTTGTCTACCTGTTTCATCAATTGTTACGTTGATGTTTTC
>SNQJ01S0026730.1:33182-44796 GCA_010110895.2 Picea sitchensis | reverse complement strand
GTTACGTTGATGTTTTCCACAACTTTGTTCAATCTCAGTTTGTAACATTTGTATTCTTTCCTTGTACTTGAGTAAGGGTAAAATCATGAAGATGGGTAACACTTTCATGACAACCAGGTCTCAAAAATTCCTAGCGGCAATTTTTTCGACCGAAAAAATGTTGGTAGGAATTTTTTCGACCGAAAAAATGTTGCTAGGAATTTTTTCAGACGAAAACGCTTTCGGCTGAAAATTTGCACGTCAAATTGAACGATGCCCTGACGGTGCCCTCAAAATTCATGTACAATGTTTATCGAATGAATTATTTTCCTGTGGTAAGAATATTTCGGCCGAAACGTTTATTTTTAACAGATTCCGTTAAAATCTAGTTTTCGGCCGAAAACATGAAACTGGGACTGAAAACAAAAATCAGAGAATTGTCCCAAGCTTACCTGAACTTTGGAGGTTGCGGACTCCTACAAATACTGAGAATTTGGTTTCAAAAATGACACCAACATTTCCAAAATTGAATCTACTTTCAATTCCTATAATTTGTTTTCGTTTTCTTTATTTTTATCTAATTTTATTTAATTTAAAAAAAAATCACTGCGTAATATTTTCAGCAGACATTATGATTCGGTGAAATGAAATATCAGTATCTCTAAAAATACACAGTGAAAAATTAAGAAAAAAATATATTCATAATCTTTAAACTTTTCTTTTCAAAAGGGTATATTTAGGTTTTAGTTTTAAGTAAAAATTAATATAGATTCAAGGTGTATAAAAACATGTGTTTAAAATATGCAATGTTTTCAGCTTGGTCAACTTCAAAAAATTCTAGAAATTATAATATTCATTCGTTAGATTCAAAATTATAGTCATAATAAAATAGAGTCTCTGTAGATTGTTGCAGTATAATTTGTTTCTTAAAAATATAAGTTTAATAATAGATACATTGTTGTAGAAAAAAGTTACTCATTATCATTCCTTTCATGTTTAAGGAACATACTGTTAAACAATTGTCAAATTGACATATCAAATCGTGATAAAAAAAAATTGAAAAATATTCATTGGAAAGCTAACAAAATTATTCACAAGTTTTGATTTTACTGTAAAGTGAAATTCTAAATAAAAAAAAATACTTTTGTATACTGGAAGTTGAAGAACTTTTGAAAATACAGTTATTTTTCTCATAAAACAAGCAAAAGTGTAACCCATCTTCATGATTTTACCCGTAACCAACAAGTAGTCATGTGTCCACATGAGAGTCAAACTTTCCCATTCTACCATCTTCTCTTTTGATGTATCATTTCTTCTAAAAAATCTAAAGTTATTTACATTTGTTGGTCTTCCTTTCCATAGTTCGTAGGGAGTTTTGTTAGTGTTGTTTCTGAGCATTACTCTGTTTTGAATGTGAAATAATGTATGCACTACTTATGTCCAAAAAATATCTATCAATTTGGAATCCATTAGCATTGTTCGATCCATTTCCTGTAATGTCTTGTTCTTTCTTTCATTAACTCCATTCTGTTGAGGTGTCCTAGCAATGAAGAATTGTCTTTTTATTCCATGACTTCTGTAGTAGTCCATAAATTCCTTTGAAGTGAAATCTCCTCCATTATTAGATCTCAAGCATTTGATTTTTGAATCCATTTCATTTTCAACCATTTCCTTGTAAATCTTGAAGTTTTCAAAAGCTTTTAACTTATTCTTGAGAAAGAAAACTGCAGTCATTCTTGTATAATCATAAACTAATAACATAAAGTATTTCTCACCTTTTAAACCCTTTGCTGTAGTTGGTACAACTAGATCAACATGCACAATTTCCAGTGGTCTTTCCATTGAATATTTATTTGATTTGAACCTGGTCTATGTTTTCTTTCCTTGTTGACAATGCTTGCATAAAGTGTTGGTTGGTTTCGTGATCTGGGTCATTTATCTGACTGCTTTTCTTTTGCTGACTTTGACAAGGTTATCAAAATGTATGTGACCCATTCTTCTGTTCCATAGCCAAATTTCATCTTCCTTTCCTAGAAAAAACTTTTCATTTCCAATTTCACTTAACACATATATGTTGGTTGAAGTTCTCGCAGCTGTAGAAATCAATTTTCTTGAACCTTCTTTTCTTATCTCACACTTTTGTGAATCGAAAGTAACTTTATGACCTTGGTCACACATTTGACTCACACTTAGAAGATTATGTTTCATATCTTCTACCAATAGAACATTTTCTTCCTTTTTATTCTTGTTCCCAATTCTAACTGTGCCTTTTCCAATGATTTTAGTTGAATCATCATTTCCAAAGGAGACTGATCCATCTCTTTCCTTTCTTAATGTAAGAAACTTGTCTCTATCACCTATCATGCGTTTTGAAAATCCATTGTCAACATACCAACCACATTTATTCTCCTTAGCTTGTAGAGCGAGTGTGCATTCTTCATTGTTGTACTGATTATGCTTTCTTATCCATGTCATTTTCTGAGGTTCATGTTTGTAATTGTTGTTCTGTTATGGTTCTCTAGGAGAGATTGTCATTCTGCAATCTTTGGCCATGTGTCCAAATTTGTTACACTTGTAGCATTCCACTTCAATGCTCAATGATTCAAACTTGTTGTAACTTCTCTATGTTTCACTAGGCCTTCTTGGATAACCTTTTGGTGTATGACTTTCAAAGTTGTTTATGTTCCTATTGTTAGCTCCACAATTCACAAATTTATGTCCAAAATTATTACATGCATAACATAAACCAAAAAATATAGTTTGATACCTGGGAGTTGAATATCTTCTGAAAGGAGGTTCTCTTATGAATCCTTCTTCTTCCTGAGACCTATCTCTTTCTGCAGGTCATTGATTCTGAAGTTTGAATCTTCTCGGTGGAGGACTATCCGTGTAATTTTCTTTGTAGAATTTCTTATCCCCTTTGATTGTTTCCGCATAGATTTTTGGATATGTTTCTTGTTCTGTTGTTTTGGAGCTTGATCCATTTTCTGTCTGATTGTATCCAAGTCCAGACTTGTCATGATTAGGCCTTTGACTGCTGATAATGTCATTCAAAACTTTTGAGTTTTTCTGCATATTTTTCTTTTGAAGATCCTTTCTTAATGTGACAATCTCTGCTTCCCAATTTTCAATGATCTTGTTTCTTCCTTCCAGCTGTTCTTTGAGTGCTTCTTAAATTATTTTATCTTCTTCAATTTGAACTTTCAAATTTGTGATCATTTGTTCTAATTCCTGAGTGTCTTCTTTCTTGTCTAGTTTTGCTTGTAGCTTCTTGTTTTTCCTTTTTTTCTCTTATGATAACTTCTATGGCACTCATCAATTCCTCTCGGTAGTCAACTTCTACCTCTTCAATTTCTTCTTCGACTTCTTCATATTCTTCTTCGGCTTCTTCATATTCTTCTTCAGAGTCTTATTTATCAGAGCCTTCTACTTCCATGAATAGAACTCTTTCTGTCTCATTGCCTGTTATGGGAATTATCGGTAAGTGTGGACATAAACAAATCTCCCTAGATCCACCTAAATCTAGAACAAAACATAACAAAATATGACACTTTCCCTAAGCTCTAACTATTGAGTTTACTAGCTAACAAGAGATAGGCAACATACCATTTAAATGTCGCTTGCTCTTGCCATTTTCATCCTATATCCACTCTAGTGCTCCTGTGATATTGAATATGCAAGGGAACACAAACCAACCAAAGTGAAATCAATCCAATATACTCAACAAGAACTTATGCATGTGATCAAGGAATCATACAATAAAACAAGAATGGTTTTATGGGAAAGAAACATATCAATGTATTATATTAAAGTGAAAGTGGAGATTACAACCAAAGCCTTGATGTCATAAGGTCCCCTTTCGATGACCCTTTGCTCCAACACACACACATGCTCCAATATTGAATGAAGAATATCCACAATGACTTGATGAACTGAAATGAGGCTCTCAAAAATGATTTAATGCAAAATTCTCCATTCAATCTCAACTTATTCAATCTTCATTAACCTTAAAATCAACCTTAGCCTTTTCCATGAGAAATATCTCTTTATATAGGGGAAAGAGAGATGGTTGAAGAGATTAGGATGATCTGGCCAAAACATATAAGCGAGTAATATCCCAACCATTCATATGCCACCCCATCTTCTAGAATATCCCCTTATAGAACTTCCATGAAACTTGACCTTTCCTTAGACTTTTGACATCGTCGGGCCCTAGATATACTGCATCCTGCAGAGACGTCACATCCCATCTTTAGAGAAGAGGGCGACAATCAGGCATCGTCGCACCTTGTGTATAGTGCAACCTACGATGACCTTCCTTAATATGGTTTTTAAGAAGAGAAAGCCAATCAGTTTCCTCATGAAGAAAATCTCTTTTTGGGAACATTAACACATGTTTGTCCATGGATCACTGGGGTGAAAAAAATAATGTGTAATAGAATTCCCCCCAAAGTATGAGGTTGGAACTAGTGATAGCCGAAATACTTTGTAGAATGTGTGTCAGAAACAAAGAGTGCACTGATCAGGAACCTGCAAACAGTCAAGCATTAGCATAATAATATACCATTTTCTGAGGTAGGCATTCCCATACTTAGATTAAAAAATGTCAAGTGAGTCATGTCCACTAAAGATACACTTTGGATCTATGTTTCAATACAAATCATGAATACTCCATCGCAACTTGGACCAAAATGGTGTGACCCAGGGTCTTCAACTCCATCGTCCTTAAGTACGAATCTAACCATGCGATTACAGGTGCTGAAGTCGAACATGGTAGAAACCACTTGATTACTGGTCAATGATGAGAACCATTAACAAGTGCAAGGGAAATCACCATTGATGTCAACGAATCCCAAGGTACTCCATCACAATCCAACGAGTATGAATAAATGAGTTGAATTCAAACATTCGATGGAATATTCCAATTAAGGGTCAATGATATAAACCCACTGTTGAAAATAAAGAAACCTTCCATTGAGGCATGTAGGCTCTAAGGTACTGAATGGTTTCTAGGCCTTGTTCTTGGATACTGAGTTGAAGTCAACAGGAAAAGACTCATCACAGGAGGGCCTTGATGTATCCCCCATCAATGACATGAAATAAGTAACATATTTGAAGTAGATCAGAGTATGAAGTTATTCAAAACTCACACAGGTAAGGCCGACATGGTAGAAAATTTATAATTGCAGATGGTTGACTCAATAGGAGGCTTATTAAGGCTAGACTTCTCTTGAACATATGAATGACATGACAATGGTCTTGGAATAATTGACTCAATGAGGTGCTCTTATGAATCCTTCTTCTTCCTGAGACCTATATGTTTCTGTAGGTCGTTGATTCTAAAGTTTGAATCTTCTCAGTGGAGGAGTATCCCTGTAATTTTCTCTATAGACTTTCCTATCCCCTTTTATTGTTTTTGCATAGATTTTTGGATATGTTTATTTTTATGTTGTTTTGGAGCTTGATCCATTTTCTGTCTGATTTTATCCAAGTTAGGACTTGTCATGATTAGGCCTTTGACTGCTGATAATGTCATTCAAAACTTTTGAGATGTTCTGCATATTTTTCTTTTGAAGATCCTTTCTTAATGTGACAATCTCTGCTTCCAAATTTTCAATTATGATGTATCTTCCTTTCAACTGTTCTTTGAGTGCTTCTTCAATTATTTTATCTTCTTCAATTTGAACCTTCAAATTTGTGATCATTTGTTCTAATTCCTGAGTGTCTTCTTTCTTATCTAGTTCTGTTTGTAGCTTCTTTTTTTCCCTCTTTTCTCTTATGATAACTTCTATGGCACTCATCAATTCCTCTCGGTAGTCAACTTCGACCTCTTCAATTTCTTCTTCGACTTCTTCATATTTTTCTTCGGCTTCTTCATATTCTTCTTCGGAGACTTCTTTATCAGAGTCTTCTAATTACATGAATAGAACTATTTCTATCTCACTTTCTGTTATGGGACTTATCGGTAAATGCGAACATAAACATATCTCCCTAGATCCACCTAGATCTAGAACAAAACATAACAGAATATGACGCTTTCCCTAAGCTCTAACTATTGAGTTTACTAGATAACAAGAGATAGGCAACATACCATTTAAATGTCACTTCCTCTTGCCATTGTCATCCTAGATCCACTTTGGTGCTCTTGTGATATTGAATCTTCATGGGAAAACAAGACAACCAAAGTTAAAGAAATCCAATATACTCAACGAGAACTTATGGATGTGATCAATGAATCATACAATAAAACAAGAATGGTTTTATGGGAAAGAGACATATCAATGTATTATATTAAAGTGAAAGTGGAGATTACAACCAAACCCTTGATGTCATAAGGTCCCCTTTCGATGACCCTTTGCTCCAACACACACACTTTATCCAATATTGAATGAAGAAGATCCACAATGACTAGATGAACTGAAATGAGTCTCTCAAGAATAATCCAATGCATAATTCTCCATTCAATCTCAACTTATTCAATCTTCATTAACCTTAAAATCAACCTTATCCTTTTCCATGAGAAATCCATATTTATATAGGGGAGAGGGAGATGGTTGAAGAGATTAGGATGATCCCACCAAATTAGAGAAATGAGTAAGCTCCCAACCATTCATATGCCACCTCATCTTCTAGAATATTCCCTTCTAGAACTTTCATGAAACTTGACCTTTCCTTAGCATTTTGACATCGTCGGACCCCAGCTATAGTGCAGCCTATGGATACGTCACATCCCAAATTTAGAGCAGAGGGAGACGATCATGCATCGTCTCACCCTGTGTATAGTGCAACCTATGATGACCTTCCTTAATAAGGTTTTTGAGAAGAGAAATCCAGTCACTTTCCTCATGAAGAAAGACTCTTTTTGGGAACATGAACACATGTTTGTCCATGGATCACTGGGGTGACCAAAATAATTTGTAACAGAATTCCACCCAAAGTATGAGGCTAGAACTAGTGATAGCCAAAATACTTTGTAGAATGTGTGTGCCAGAAACAAAGAGTGCACCGATCGGGAACCTGCAAACAATCAAGCATTAGCATAATAATATACCATTGTCCGAGGTAGGCATTCCCATAATCAGATTAAAAATTGTCAAGTGAGTCATGGCCACTAAATATACACTGTGCATCCATGTCATTGTGAATCGACATAGCCACCAGGAATACATTGTGGATCTATTCTCTAAAATGAATCAAATTCGGTCATTTCCACAAGACATACAAAGTGGATCTATGTGTCAATACAAATCATGAATAATCCATCGCAACTTGGACCAGAATGGTGTGACCCGGGGTTTTGAACTCCATCATCCTTGAGTACGAATCTAACCATGCGATTATAGGTGTTGAAGTTGAACATGGTAGAAACCACTTGATTATCGGTCAATGATGAGAACCTTTAACAAGTGAAAGGGAAATCACCATTGATGTCAATGACTCCCAAGGTAATCTATCCCAATCCAACGAATGTGAATAAATGAGTTGAAGTCAAACATTCGATGGAATCTTCCAATCAGGGGTCAATGATGTAAACCCACTGCTGAAAATGAAGAAACCTTCCATTGAGGAATGTAGGATCTAAGGTATTGAATGGTTTCTAGGCCTTGCTCTTGGATAATAATTTGAAGTCAACAGGAAAATACTCATCATGGGAGGTCCTTGATGTATCCCCCATTAATGACATAAAATAAGTAACATATTTGAAGTAGATCAGAGTATGAAGTGATTCGAAACTGACACAGGGAAGGGCGACATGGTAGAAAATTTATAACTGCATATGGACAACTCAATAGGAGGCTTATTAAGGTTGGACTTCTCTTGAACATATGAATGACATGACATTGGTATTGACAACATTGACTCAAGTAGGACCCAACATATGGACATGTAGATGGTCAAATGAGAGACAAATGGATTTCCCAACCTGGATATAATGACGAAGGGGGATGTCATGTTCAAGAGAGACTATTACTACCACTAACACGGATACAGAGACACGTTTCTTTCCCAAATTCCCCCCCACCATTTCTGGCAAGTACCTCTTTATTTTTACTCAAGCTTGAGGAGGATAACATATGCTTGTTGATGTAAGCTCATCCTTTGGACGAGTCCCTCAAAGTATGTTTAACGAACCCTAAGAAGGAGTGATTCGGTCCCATATGGGTCTTTTGATGTTTTTTAATGAGTCCAAAGAGAGAAAGCTCAGGGGTTTTTCATGTTTAGAGAGTCTGAAAAACACTTAAAGAAAAATCCAAAAGGTCATTTTTCATAAATTAATCTAATGAGACCAAAAAAGTGATAACCTACTGCTCATCATATGTTTTCTTCAAACACTTTTACGAGCATGAAAAGAACAAGGTCGCTCGACAATATTTTCATGTTTAGAGAGTCTGAAAAGAGATTAAAGGGAACTCCAGGGGGTTCCTTTTTCATATAACCTTTACGCGTCCGAAAAAGTGATAAAAGTATACTTGGTTATATTCTCATCTATTTACGAGCATGAGAATGAACAAAGACAAAGCTCAAAGTTTTTCCTGAAAAACCCTAAAAGGATATGTACATGTGACAAATGTGTAAAAACAAACCAAAAAGCGTATCCTTGTTCAAAGTTGCACTCCTAGACTTTTTTATCTGCAAAAAACAACACTTGCATAGTCATTAGTACTTCAGGGTTTAGGTAAAATATATAAAATATTATAAAATACAAATGAAAAAGTGAATAAATCAATAAAAATGAGTTAAAACCTCATTCCACTATTCCATTTTCTATTTCACCCAAACTTTTCTCTAAAACCCCCATTTACCTCGATTTTTCACTACGGATTGTGGAGGGAATGACTAATCATTCGACGAACGGTCTCCATAGAACATGTAATTTTCATTTCTTTCAACTTTCCATGGATCAAAATTTGCTTTTCATTGGTTAAAAATAAACTTTTGAGTTAATTTTTTGAGGGTACCTATGCGTGAAGGTCATCGCAGGTGCCCTATATCGGGCCTTGCGACGATCTAGGATCATCGCAGGAGGACTTATGGCTGGCCTGCGATGATGTCACATTGTTTAGATGCCCTAGCCTGCGACGTGCACAGTTCAAAAAGTTTTTTAATATGTATTTGCCAATAAAAATCTCCAGGGAAGAAGATAATGATGCTAATCTCTCTTTAATGTTCCATTGTAGGTTTTCCATGGTAAAAATGTTGGAATGGTGATAGAGAGAGAATGAGGATGAAGACTACTTTACCGAGAATGACCTGGGAATGGCTATGCCCCTTCGACAGTGTGGATTGTTAAAATTCTTCAAAATCCAGGGTATGAGGGCCCATTTGAGATTACTCGAATACATATTTCACATGTGGGATGTGAACGAGCATGTGTTTCATGTGGGTGCTTATATTGTTATGATAGATATCAAGGATATCTATTTCTTGATTGATCTATCTCGTTGCGGGTCCCGATTAACACGTTGCGGGTCCCGATTAACACTTACAGGCAACAAAGGTGGTGGTGCACCTATGAACCACTATATTGGTGAGAATTGTGTGCCAGGTACTCAAAAGCATAGAGGTGAAGTCTATATAAGAGATGTCTGAGACTTTCCCCTACAGACCATCCTCTATACCATCACATGAATGGTAGGGAGTGTAGCTTCCCATATGTCTCTTCAGAGATATTTTCAGTATGCGCTGGAATGTATGGAGCCCCATGTCTTCAACTGGTGTGAAGGGGTTCTCAAGAGCATGAAAACACAACTAAACAAGTGCAGGAGTGGTGAACTGAAACAATTCAGATACGATTCTATTTTGGTGTCCTTATTCCTAGAGAGGGTCCCAGTTTTGCGCTTATAGATAGAGTGGGGTATACCTGCCCCACAGGATCCGAGAATGAAGAGGTGGTTTGACCTCATGGCACGACATGCAGTCGGTCCCATCGTTAAATATAATGATGTATTCTTCGACTGGTTGAGGAATCAAATGCTTATGGTTGACGACTATGCATATGCCAGACTGGACTTTCGTGGAGACACAAACTTAGCTCTCTCGAAAGGTTCTCAGTGAGGGGACATAGGTAAGAAGGACATTTTTGTTTATAGCATGTTTTTATAATTTTTAATGATATTAAATGTTTTTATATGTTGTTAATCCGATGACTAATCAAAATATATTTGATGATGCAGATGTGGGACCTTACCGCCCCTCGGGTTCATCCCCTATCTAGAGGCGAGGGGAGAGAGATGTTGTAGCGGGAGTAGCTGCTACCGAATACGAGACTCTATAGAAAAACCTGGAGGGGCTCACGATGAACATCCATGATGCCTCTATCGATGATATCTTGAGGCATTACCAATGCCACAAAGTGGGCGTGTCTGTTTCCATTGGTCGATAGCTCCGTAGATTAGCATGTGCAGTTGCATGTTATAGCGAGCAACATCCTTGATGTTCTTTTGTATATGAAGCCATGTGCTTCACATTTTTGATATTTTGGTCTTCGGACAAAAACACTTTTTGTAAAAGTTTTATCGTTATATATATATATATATGAGGCTTCTACTGGCTTACTTGTTGTATATACAAGGTGTGATTGGATTTTATAAAGGTCTCAAATGTTTGTCTAACACATAATTAGCCAATGCATCTATTAATGTATTTAGACATCTAGGAATGTGTTGATATTCAATGTAATCAAAATGATGTTCCAAGAGGCAAATTCATAAATATACCCTTAATAACGTAGAACTTCTAATGGAGTAAACATTACTCAATTGTAGGACTACTAGCTGTGAATCGAGTCGTACAATGAGACGACAGATTCCTAGAGAAACAACGTCGGTCAATAATTCAATGACTGCACTGTATTCCACAATGTTGTTAGTTACATGATGAATGAAAACACCATGTAGACTAATAAATTCATTCGTAGGTGCATAGATTTCCTAAGAAATAGATGCTAAGTTCTGAGTAATGCGACTAGCACCATCAGTGAAACCAATGTAGGGTAGCGAAGACACCGACATATGGAAACCAAACACAACGCAAGGTAAGGAGCTGAAGGTCGAAACCAAACAATGAAAAATCACACAAGAGTATGATACACTAAAAGTATAAGCACTCATGCAAAAATGACTTAAGAATAATACTTCTTTAAGTGAATCCCATTTCAAGGATCACTCAAAGGGATTCCATCATAATCAACTATCTCATAAGTGTTGATTAAGGTTAGTTGTCATTGATGTCAACCCTTGAAGAAAGACCGATAGCACAAAGGTTTGGGTAATGGACCCAAGTTTGTTTGATGTAAATATGACTCAGTATTGTCTTGTCATGGTTTATAAGAAGTACAGATGGATGAACTCCAAAGTGGTCCCCTTATGGTGAAATCCCTCACGGGAAGACACTTTGCGGATTGAGTTATCCTAGAAGTATGGTTAGAGAACCCATGCTCATTTATGTATTAATGAGACAATGGCCAGTGAAATTTTCAGTGAAACTATCCTATATGGATAGTGCTTGTCATTCCATTTCCGGTGGTATGTGTAACGTCACATAAATCCTCACGGTTAGAGAGATATGGCCATGAGAAGTTGGAGAACCCAGGTTTGGGTAATGGACCCAAGTTTGCTTGATGGATAATGGTATG
>SNQJ01S0026729.1:122590-136492 GCA_010110895.2 Picea sitchensis | reverse complement strand
GAGATAAGATGTAAAGTGATAGTATGGTGGGAGTGGACGATGGCTCTTCAAATCCCCCCTGGTGGCTAACCAAAACCCATGGATACAAGCTTGCTAGGGCACCCCGTTAATCCCCCCAACAATGGTCAAGTGGGTTAGTGTAATATCCAAGCAGTTATCAGAAATGGAAGGAACCTGATGCATATATAAGAAAGTTATAATGATCAAACATGACACATACCATGATACTCGGACCAATTACCTCATGGAGCAAGAGTCTTCTCTGATGCAAGTCCAAGCCGATGGTGATGGATGTTGTTGCTGCTGATAGGACAAATACGGTGAAGAAGAAGGATGGGCCCTCCAGGGCCATGCTCAGGTCAATCCTGCTCTCGGTACTCCATGTCTAGAACCCGTGGGCCTCGAGACATGATCTCCTAGTTATCCCTAGAAAACGGAGATAACAGTCCTTAATACTAAATACTTGGGGTTCAAAATGATGAATCATTGGGAGATTCAACTATGACACAATTTCCTAATAATTTAAAAAGAGTAGAGAAGGTTTATATTGATTGGTCCATTAAGAAGAAAAAAGAGGATAGATTGGACCATATAGCAACAGAGGAGGCCATTTCATGGATTTACAATAACAATGATAATGGAATTTTCTCATATGATTATCTTCAGTCAATAAAGTTGCTAGAAGGAAAAAAACAAGCATTCTTGGAAGAAGAAGAAGAAATTGCTTGGATTTTGAAAAGCACTGCGATTTGGTTAGAAGAAGGTGACAATAATACAATTTTTTTCCAGAAATATATGTATTTTTCATTTGATCATCATTGAGCTATAAGTACTAGTAACTAGTTATATAATTGGAATTGTATCATGTATGAATCATGATGTATCAATATTTTGTAAATGTTCTGGTTTCTAACAAAATTTGGATCTTATGTCTATATTTCATTTTTGTATGTGTAATTTTAAATTTTTTGTATTTTTCTATTTGTAGAGTCTTTTCTTGGTCAACCCTCAGTTTTTTTGCAAGCCAGGAGTCAAGTTTTACCATTTGGAAAAACACATCTTGTGATGAGTTGAGTCTATTGATTTTGATAGAGATAGAATGAGCATTTTTGATGTGTGTGAAATAGGGAAATATTTTTTTAAGAATATAACACTAGGTAAAGCTATTGATCCTTCCCAAAGGTAGTCTTCAATATCCATTTGATCATTGTGTAAATAATAAATAATGTAGACATAACTGCCAAGTAGAACAAGTGAGTTTCATTTTTTTGCTAGAAAATAAGAAAGAATTAAATTATATTAATGTCCATGATTGACCAAAGTATTTCAATGGGACACATATTTACATCCATTAAAACTGAGAATAACTATGGTACAAAAAGAACCCTATGGATTCAAAAAATCATTAAACATATATTAAAACAATGTGAACAAACTAAACATAGCAAGAGGGGGGAATTGCGATCAAATTGAAATTAAAAAGGACTAAGCCATAGTGAATTTTGGAGTTTGACTTTGTTTCCATAGGTTGACATTGAAACGACTCTATATTAGGTAGACATAATGATTTGGATCATATGTTTGACAAACAAAGAAGATAGTAAATATGGATTTAGAAAATATGGTGTTTGACACTGTATTTGTGATTCTTGGGCATGATGGAATTCTACTGAAGAATTGAAAAAAATTGAACAATTAGAAAGGAGATACATGACCAACCTAATGGGATTTGGAGGACATATTCCCTTACACTTTCCATTAAAGTAATTTGTCATCGTTCTCTTTGAAATAAGTAACTTGTTATTTTTTTATGAATTATAGATTCAAATATTGAGTCCCTTAGTAGGAAGCAATTGTTGTTGAATGCAACTTAAAAAAGTGGGAAACTGTGATAAAATCATCAATCATCGATGATAAGCATCATTTAGAAAAAGATAGATTGAGGAATTTTAAATGGTTTTATAACCTTTTGTGATGAGCATATCATTACTAAACTTTTGATCATGGAAAAAACACATGGCATAATTACTTGGAAGTTTATAATGGTTGTAGATAAAGAGAGATATAGTTTCCTTGTCAGTTGCGAAATCTAAATGGGCTAAATTTACAAACAAACAAAAAATATTAATTGAGAAAGACATTATTCAATGTTTTTGAAAATATGCTAAACAATTTCTGGAAAAGAGTTTTATTTATTTATAATAATAATGTGGGTTCCTTAATTCGTTCTGAGCATCGGTAGAAAAAGATGAAATCCCTATAATAAAATTTAGTGCTACTTTAATGTTTGTAAACTTAGAACATGGAAATTTATTGAATTTCAACCTAAACTACTAATTTGTTGTAGAAAAAGTCACCATGGTAGAGAGGAGCTGCTCGTGGTTATGTAAAAGAGTTGTACTCCAAATTGTCTTTGTTTCTCTAAATAACATTGCAGTTGATTTGCAAAGCAACTCATCAAGTTATTTGAGTTACAACCAATGAAAGAAAAGAAATTTCATCTATCTAATCTTAATCCTCTAGTAAAAGTGTCTTTTATTTGCTTTCTTGATGATTTCATTTTCATATTCTTTGGACATTGATACTATTTTTGTTCTCATTTTCCCCTTAAAGTTGCAATTGAATTTTGATCCCATTTATTTAGATGGGTTATACTCTAGAAGAAAAATATGCATTGTAAAAGACAATGCATGTAAGTTACTCTTTAAATAATATTAGGTTATATAATGTTTCCTATAAAGTTCAGATAAAGACTAAAAAAAACTCAAATCATCCATTTCGGTAGAGGCTGTTGGGTTTAATTATATAGTATAGTTTACAAATTGATAAAAAAATGCCGACAATAGCTATTATGAACCAACTCACTAGAAATAACCAAAGAAATACTGAATATGTGAAATATAGATGGGTAATATAGCTCTTAGGTACAATAATGATGTCTAGTTACATATTTTCCTAATAAATAGGAGAGTATATCACGATACATGGGTTCTTGCACAACCAGACATTGTGATTGATTCTACAGTTTCACTAACTAATGGTGCAAGTAAAGTAGCTCCAAATCCACAGAACCTAGTGAAGAGTGATAACATAGGTGATTCTATGTGAAAAATTGTTGGCAATGCCTACCAAAGAAGAAACTCCACAATGAAACCCGAGGATGAGAAAAAAGAGGAATCGACCAGTGAATCAAGTGTTGTCCCATATGATACAGATTCAATGGTTGTCAGTTTAAACAACAAGATTGCAATAATGTTGAGTGGAGCGACTCATTCATGAATATTTCATTGTGTGTTTAAATCATTCAGGGTAGTGGTTACTAACCTATAACTTATTTGGTTGCAACATTGATCCATATGGATATCAGTGGACACCCACCTATTCCACTGGCTCAAAGAACATTTTTCCATTTTGGTAGTTTTTTACATCTTTTCGAGTCCCAAACTTTAGAGGCCGTTTTGATGCCCTAAACAACATTTTTTGGATTTTTGGGGGGTAGAGGTTTCTTTTAACATACCCCAACTCCTGATGAAATTTTTACTTCTCGGATAGACCTTTCCGATAATTAATCGAATTCCCCAAGTAGAGATCGTATGCAAAAGTTACGCCCTTGGGAAGTTGACGTATCAACTACCCCCATCGGGGCCCACAAACCTTTTGGATTTTCATCTTCTAGGGTTAGGGTTTTGGATATTACTTATGTTAAAAAGGCCTTTGGAGCCTCATTGTAATAATAATATTCTTGAGAATGAGCGTAGCCATCACATCTCTTCTCAGAGATAAGTTGCCACCTTTCTAGCGAGTTCATTCACTATGTATTTTATAGTTTTGTACATTTGTTCTTTTATAGAAATTGTGTATTATTGTATCTCTATGTTTATGGTTATATCTCTGTTATATTATTGGATATCTGATATATCTTTGTACATTTATTTATTATATCTCCTCTTTCATTTCGTGCCAAAAATAATAGGGATCAAACATACTCTATTTTTTCCTAAACGAAGCACATATTCAATGGTTGTTGGATTTTTAAAGAAGGTTATAGTCAGATCTAGTGGGTTGACTCATTTTCATGAATATGTTAATGGTATTCTAATTTTTATATTGTATCGATTGTAATATGTTTAAGGTTATGTTTTACTTTAACTGGCTTCTTTTGTGTAATCAATAATTTGTGTTTCGGTCAAGGAACTTAGAGTTTATAAAATGAAATTTGATGAGAATCCGACTGAACTATTAATGAAATATTTTCCATGTGAAGATGACTATAGGAAATTGGGAATGTTGAAATTTGATCCAATACTTTTGTGTAGGTACTACAAGGTTCATGTTTAAATTTTCTCCAGTAATGTTTTTTAATATCTTCTCTACACAACTCAAAATGATTTTTGCACTATAAATCAGTTCAGTTGGTAGTGTTCAAGCTGATAAAGATATTAGACACTGTTAGCACTGAAAGTCACACTTTCACTGCTAAAGTGTAAGCTCAACACCCATCAGAATGTAAAAGATAACTTTGGTTTTGAATAGGTGGATCAACAAGATGGATAAAGAAAGAGAGAGGGCTGCAAACTGTAGATCAGTAGGCTACACCAATGGGCAATGGAGTCACAAACATCCTACTCATCGAAGGCACAAAAGCTGCTCAACAAAAAACAAGATTATATGTTGATAAGTGGCAGAATGAAAAAGGAAAACACAAGGTAGAAAGTTCACTAAACAAAGATCCTCTCAATTTAATGAATCAACAGATACTTGAATATAAACAATGATTGATGGGAAAAATACAACAAATCCTTTGCTTCTTAGGGATCCATAAATCATTGACAACCTTTGATCCTCAAATCTGCAATATATTCAAATAAGAATAAATATAGACAGAAGAGTTACAATCTGAAATCACAGCTCTCATGAGTCTCCAATAGCAGTAATGCTTACAATCAAAAAATGCCCATAGGCTTACAATTGAACACACACATGAAAACTGTCTGCTACATCTCTTTCTAGCCTCTCTTGGCTCACCAATCCCCATACTCCAAGAGATATCTCCCTCTTTAAATAGAAAATAACATCCAAATAAAATAAGGAGGTCGAATCCCATCTCCTCCATTGGATTCTAAGCCTTGGAGATAGGTGGCAACAATCAAAGAGACAAAAATCCAACAAACTATTGATTTTCAAGAATTTGTTGGAAGTCATTAATAAATTGTTTCCACCTCATGCATGAGGCCTTTGATGGAGATAAATCATATGGTGCAGGTGTCCCTTGACATCTAACTAATCCTTGAGAATTCATTCGAACCCTCCTTGACATGTGGAAACCTCCCAACAAGGAGAATATGAAAACTGTGACTGCTACAGAAAATTAGTATGCAGTGCCACTGTGCAGAGTACGTAGCACCTACTTCTATATCCAATATATCTCAAACCAAAACACGTTTTGAAAAAATGAGAGAGGTTTTTTTTATTTGGAATGTTATGAACAAAAACCTCCTTCAGATTTCAAAAATACATCCTCAACTGCTCATAACCCAAGTTTTAAAATAGTGACTCAAAATTGGAAGAATAACTCTACACAATTTAGCCTCTACCAGAATATTACGCATCGCTTGTAGGTAGCGCCCGACTGTGTTTATGCATGCAATTAGGTAGCATAAATCCGTGGGTGCTTTGATGCTTGAACTTGGATATTGGGAATAACTCAATATAATTTCAATTTTCCCCAAAACAAATAAAAATCCCATAACAATTGTATTCATTTGCCAAAATGAATAATGAAATGCAGATTYTGTTCTCTRTGAAATATTAGGTAGCGCCACTTATGCAACACTGAGGTATAAACCAATCTTGTGCTAACATACAAGCCTTGGAGATAGGTGGCAACAGTCAAAGAGACAAAAATCCAACAAACTGTTGATTTTCAGGAATTTGTTGGAAGTCATTAATAAATTGTTTCCACCTCATGCATGAGGCCTTTGATGGAGCTAAATCTTAGGTGCAGGTGTCCCTTGATATCTAACTGATCCTTGAGAATCCATTCAAACTCTCCTTGACATGTGGAAACCACCCAACAAGGCGAATATCAAAACCGTGACCGTTACAGGAAATTAGTACGCAGCGCCATTGTGCATAGTACGCAACGCCTACTTCTATATCCAATATCTCTCAAACCAAAACACATTTTGAAAAACTGAGAGATGTTTTTGTTATTTGGAATATTATGAACAAAAACCTCTTCCAGTTTTCAAAAATACATCCTCAACTTCTCATAACCCGAGTTTTAAATTAGTGACTCAAAACTGGCAAAATAACTCTACACAATTTATCCTCTGCCAGAATATTACGCAGCACCTGACTATGTTTATGCATGCAATTCGGTAGCATAAATCTGTGGGTGCTCCGATGCTTGAACTTGGATATTGGGAATAACTCAATATAATTTCAATTTTCCCCAAAACAAATAAAAATCCCATAACAATTGTATTCATTTGCCAAAATGAATGATGAAATGCAGATTCTGTTCTCTGTGAAATATTAGGTAGYGCCACTTATGHAAYRHTGAGGCRTAAAMMAATMTTGTGCTAACATAGGCTCCATGGGGGATAGAGTCCTCCCTGTGAGGCTCTAAGAACTCTTGTAGTTTCAGTGCCTTATCCTTTGGGCTTGTGGAGTCATGCTCTCAACCTTTAACCTCTGCAATTTGCTTTGATCTGTGACCTTCAACTGAAACTAAATGAAAAAGAAAACTAGAATTGAAAAAATGATGAAAACGATGCTTGTTATTAGAAAACTGATGAAAATGATGAAAACACACCTACTCTAATTATTGGGAAACTGAAGCATTCAAGTTACATGAAACAACCAATGAATCCATTTCATCATTTTTTCAACTGTTTGAAGTTTTAAAATGTGCTTCCTTAAGCACCAAAGATAATTATTACTTGAAGGTGCATCAAAGAAACATTTGGAAATACAATTTCCATTGAAGAAATCAATGAGCCTAGGCCCATTTTCTGCTTGTAGACAGGCTGCAAGTGGATCCTAAAAAACATCATCAATACTTGCCCCTGCAACATTGCTTTGTGTAAAAATGAAAAGTATTGCATTAGGTCCTTCGTCCACTATTATTGGTTTTTGTATGGCTTACTGATTCTCTAATTCATCCTCAATGCATATGGCCTTGGTCCACTCCTGGTCATGAGGTGTATTAGGAAAAAGGCTTAGTGATGCTTGTCTTTCTTTAATTTAAACCTTTCTCATTTGATCACATGGCATTTGATCTTGGTTGCTTGATGAAACTGAGCTTGTGTCTTCAAGAGGAATAGGGGGTTGATAGGGAATTTCATCACAATTATAAGTGCTTGGGAAACTAAATTCTTCTATCTTATCTTTTGATTGTGAGAGATATTCATCATAGCTTGGCTTATGGTTCCAATTTCTCAGTTTTTCACCCTCTAAAATTAGATTATCATCTTTTTCTTCTTTTTTAGCAACAAAAATATGACATGAGGGTTGAAACAAGCTATTGTTGCTTTGATGGGAAGGGTACTTTTCTGATATAATGTCTTCAACAGATTGTTCATTTAAATCATCTTCATAATCATCATACAAAGGTGAATCAATGACCAATTGACTATTAATGGTTGAGGGGATTAGTACAATAGTTGGGACAACTGGTTTCTCAGGGAAAACATCCTTATAGTCATCAAAACTTGTCAGATCATGGCACATTGGTCCATTAACAATAGGAGGGACTGATAAGCTATGAATTTGGTCATGACAAGTTGCAACACTATTCTCATGATAAAATAAATCTGAATCTAAGATAACCTCTTGACTTAAAGAATCAAGAAAAGGAGGAGACAAGGAAATGATGGATTGTCCATATTGATATTTCTCTTGGGGACCTAGATTTTGACATGAATGATGCATTTGTTCTTCAAATATAGGAAAAGCATTATGAAACTCATCATCCAAGTCCCGATCTCAATAATCATCCCCTTCATCATCACTACTAGAAGAATCACTTGTTGAATCTTGAATATATGATGCATACCCCTCACAACAATTCTCAAAAGGTCTTTCAGTTGGATAAATTATCTTGAAATGAGAATAAAAAACATCATGAAAGTCCTTCAAAGAGGAAATACTAGAAGAAGGGAGTGTTCTATACCATTGCCTCACATCGCCTTCCTATGAATACATGAACATTTTCATCAATATATCTTCATGATGGATGTCAAGTTGCTACATCAAAGCATGAAATTCATGAACATGCTCGAAAGGGTTGTCATCATTACCTTCATAAAATCTGGGCAGCAAATCTTTCCATTCATCAATTTGAGGCACACGATGTGGATAACCATCTATGGTTGAGAAATTGAGTGGGGCAAACCTCCTGGCCAGGATAGCCTTCATAGCCATTTGATTTTTCTCATCCCCAGTGGAGTCACCAACCTATTCTGAACAATGGAGTCGCCATGGTGAATGTGCAGTCTTGAAGGTTTCCAACTTCAGTCACCATATAAATCTCAAGATGTGCAATGTCATTCTTCCCAAGGAGCTTTTCAATCTGCTCAAATCTTTCCCCAACAACGGTGCCAAAAATGTTAGCACTGAAAGTCACACTTCGACTGCTAAAGTGTAAGCTCAACACCCATTAGAATGTAAAATATAACTTTCATTTTGAATAGGTGGATCAACAAGATGGATAAAGAAAGAGAGAGGGCTACAAACTGTAGATCAGTAGGCTACACCAATGGGCAATGGAGTCACAAACATCCTACTCATCGAAGACACAAAAGCTGCTCAACAGAAAACAAGATTATATGCTGATAAGTGGAAGAATGAAGAAGGAAAACACAAGGTAGAAAGTTCACTAAACAAATATCCTCTCAATTTAATGAATCAACATATACTTGAATATAAACAATGATTGATGGGCAAAATACAACATATCCTCAGCTGCTTAGGGATCCATAAATCATTGACAGCCTTTGATCCTCAAATATGCAATATATTCAAATAAGAAGAAATATAGACAAAAGAGTTACAATCTGAAATCATATCTCTCATGAGTCTCCAATAGCAGTAATGCTTACAATCAAAAAATGCCCACAGGCTTACAAATGAACACACACAGGAAAATTTCCCGCTACATCTATTTCTAGCCTCTCTTAGCTCACCAATCCCCATTCTCCAAGAGATATATCCCTCTTTAAATAGAAAATATAATCCAAATAACCTAAGGAGTTCGAATCCCATCTCCTCCATTGGATTCTAAGCTTTGGAGATAGGTGGCAACAGTCAAAGAGACAAAAATCCAACAAACTGTTGATTTTCAGGAATTTGTTGGAAGTCATTAATAAATTGTTTCCACCTCATGCATGAGGCCTTTGCTAGAGATAAATCTTAGGTTCAGGTGTCCCTTGACATCTAAATAATCCTTGCGAATTCATTCAAACCCTCCTTGATATGTGGAAACCTCCCAACAATGCGAATATGAAAACCGTGATCGCTACAGGAAATTAGTACGTAGCGCCACTGTGCAGAGTACGCAGTGCCTACTTCTATATCCAATATCTATCAAACAAAAACACATTTTGAAAAAATGAGAGAGGTTTTTGTTATTTGGAATGTTATGAACAAAAAATTCCTCCAGTTTTCAAAAATACATCCTCAACTTCTCATAACCCAAGTTTTAAAATAGTGACTCAAAATTGGAAGAATAACTCTGCACAATTTAGCCTCTGCCATAATATTACGCAGTGCCTATAGGTAGCGCTCAACTGTGTTTTTGCATGCAATTCAGTAGCATAAATCCATGGGTTCTTTGATTCTTGAACTTGGATATTGGGAATAACTCAATATAATTTCAATTTTCCCCAAAACAAATAAAAATCCCATAACAATTGTATTCATTTGCCAAAATGAATAATGAAATGCAAATTCTATTCTCTGTGAAATATTAGGTAGCGCCACTTATGCAATGCTGAGGCATAAACCAATCTTGTGCTAACAAATACCATGTAAAAATTTAGTATTAATGAATCTATAATATGTTATCTTAATCATTTACATGACTTAATTAGTTATCTTAATCCTTTAAAGTTTGTTACCTTGTAATAATGTTTCAAATGCTATTTAAAGTTTATGATGATTTTTTTTAAGGCATTATGTAAGAGATTCAAGCTGTGATGTTATGGTCTTATGGTTTCCCCATGAGACTCGGAGAACCATCCATGTAACATGGGAATGCTTATTTATTTGTCTCAATCATTTAAGAGTATTGTCATGTTGTAATAAGTAAATATATAAGGTGGTAGCGTTCTGTGCAGATATGAAAGGTTTGCTTTGAGCTTAAGAAAGTTTGTTAGCATTTTGTAGACTTTTACTCATTATGCAATCTGTTTCATATTGATTTCTAGTTATAGAGGAAAAGTAGTAATCAATGAGAAGCACTAGTGCAAGAGTTTATGACACATAAAGCGTTTTGTGTCCTGGAAGGCACATGCCTATGGAGGCTAGAGATTCAAAAGAAAACCCATTTTCAGATTGAAACAAATATTTTAGTGCACTATTATTCAATAACAGTGCAATGAAGAACTACATAATATGCACTAGATCATCTCCCATCTCCTACGGATTCTGAAATTTATCTCAAATTCATTTACTAGGTTTGGGTATTCTCCCTCAAAGGTGGAGAAGCTCATCTCCAAAAACTAGAGACAAGTTTTCAAATCCTCTAAATATTTTGTTTCCATGGATCAATCCAAGTAAAGAATAGCTTGAGTGGACCCTATCCTAACCTATGGTATAATCATGCTTACAGAATAAATAAACTAATTGCACCTATTTCACACCAGTCGTAATATTGTATTATTGAGGAAAATATATGTGATAAGATGTGTTTAGGTACAATTCCTAAAGTATCTCATGAGCTAGATAGGTCGATAGAGTGAGAACCTTGCATTGGGATTTCCTTGAGGTAGGTTATTGGAAGGAAAAAAGACTCCATGAGATGTATTTAAAAAGGAAACGCAAGAACTAAATAAATATAACACATTCTTTCCAATGGGGATCGATTCTCTCTGTTGATATCAACAAAACACAAAGCCCTTCGCCAGGGTTTTATTCAAAATGCGGTTTGCACCACCTCTAAATAATCAATAGTCCCAGGAAAGTTAGACAGAAAACATGCCCTTCAAAACTAACACCTCACACAAAGGAAGAAAGAAAGAATGCTCTTTGCAGTGCAACCCCTTGGGGCATGTTTCAAGAAGCATTTGCAAAATAGAAATAATAATAATAAGGAAAAATAAATCATTCTTTGGGAGCACTACAAAATGTTTGGTGGGCTAGTTTGACCTGGTTTAGCAGTTCTGTGAATGCCTATAAAACCCCATTTTAAAGAGTTTTATCATATGAAATAGTAACATTTATATATTCTAAAGATAGTTAGTTTTCCACAATTATACATGTTTGAACATTTCCAAAAATTCCCTTTCTAAGATAGAAACCCTAATGCTTGGAATGAAAGGAGCCAAAATTGACTCGTAAGATTTAACATATGATGAGGTTATTGTTGATTCATAGGAACTCACTGATTTTGGTGGAATTCTTGGTCCCTTGAGGATTTTCCCTTGTCTTTGTCTTGGTCTCGTCCTGCGTGTATCTCCCTTTTATTTGTCTTGCATGTATCACCTTTTCTAGTGGGGTCGATTTGTCACATCATGGGTTGTCTCATTTATATCATGGCATGGACTGCCTCCTTGGGGTTTTGTAGCTTGGGAATGGGCACACGTTGTCACTGCATGGGTTGTCACCTTGGGGTTTTGCAGCTTGTGTTGAACACCACCCACACTAAGAGGGGGGGTGAATTAGTGTGTGGACTTTTCTAACTTTCTTCTTACAAGTTAGTAGTTAAAACATAATTGAATAGATTAAGAACAATTAAATCATAATCACAATGGACAAGAGATACCAGATGTTTGTGTAAGATTTTTTATAATTGATATGTATATATATGTGAATATAGTAATATGAATTTTCCCAGCACCAACTATTTTGTATCAACACCAACTGAAGTAAGGAGCACCAACTCCTAGGAGATCACCAACTCTCAAGAAAGACCCAACTTGCCACAAGACCCAGCTTGTTGATAGAACACAGTCTATACAACTAGAGTTTGTATAGTAGTTCAAACAACTCTAGTAGCAGTGATCCATTATTGAATCAATTAGTTTTCATGATCAAAGGTATACCATCAACACTCATTACTTCACTTCATCTTCTCTCTGAAATTCGTGCCTTCCTCACTTTGTCTTTCCTTTGATATTTGCGCCTTCTAATCTTCATATTTCCTCTGATATTCATGCCTTCTTCACTTCTTCTTCTCTCTGTTATTTTCATGAACCTTAGGTCCGCATCCCCTTCATTTTCATCCACAGGCCGCTCTTTCTCAGCGAGCCTATCTTTTACACAAGCTCGTCTTCTTCCCTAAGCACAAGATCTAGTGAACCAATCATGGTTGTATTTATACTTTCTTATGCTCAGAACTTGTTTAAGTTATTGAGATGACCTGTGTAACAAGTTATAACCAACTTGTTCATTAATGACTTTTGGGACCACCAGAGATCATCATTTCGGGTCTTCAACTTTAAACTTGGCATCCCCTTTTCTTTCATAAATCGATCATAGGATGGATCGATTTCCTTCATCTATGTGATAACAGAAATATTCGCTTCCTTCAAACCATGTTCATATGATCATAGGCAAAGAACCAAAAATTATCAATTTAATCGATGCATTCCATTCTGCCTTTTAAATATCTTTACCATATGACCAATGGCGTTAATCAAATGTTAGGCAAGATGAGCGCTTGATCTCTTATCAATTCAACGGTCATGATTCAATCTCCTGATGAGATGGACGATTGTTGAAACTTCAGGACTTTTCCCTTCAAGTCTTCGGGTCAACCTTTCAAATCTCCCGAATATGATTTCGTCGAACAGATCAGATGGTTCACATTTATATCACAGAACCAGATCAATGGTCATATTCGATCCTTACATCTATCCTTTCATTCCTTAATCCGTTGGCCAGGACTTAATAAAGCATTGAGATGGATGGCCATCAATTACTTAGGGACTTCAGCTATTATACTTACACTATCCTTCCACTGTATTTTGATCAATGGTTTAAAGTACACCCGACATCAGATCAACGGTCGAGATCTCCTTTGGCTCTCTGGACTTCAAAGATTTCAAATCTCAACCCCTTATTTCCTCCGTACATCAATATTCCGGAGCTATCAATCCATTGACATGTGTCCCTTTCGGATCAATGGTCAAAATCTCCTTCGGGTCTCTGGACTTCAGAGATTTCAAATCTCAACCCCTTCTTTCCTCCATACGTCAATCTTTTGGAGCTGTCAATCCACTGACGCATGTCCCTTTCGGATCAATGGTTGCGATCCTTTCGTGTCTCTGGACTTCAGAATTATCATGTCTCAAATTTCACTATAGTATGATCAATGGTTGAGAATACTCCCGAAGTGATCTTCTGTTCGGACGACTTGTGTCCACTTTGGTACTTCGGCATTTGGGACTTCGAAGGTTTCAAATAAACGCTACTCCATTTTCCTCCGGAGTGATCACTTGCTGAGTAAGTCGTAAAATCATGAAGATCGCTTGTTTTTGGTTAATGTTTTCACTTACACTATCCTTCCACTATAGTAGAACGATGGTCGAGAATGCTCTCGAAGTGATCTTCAGATCAAACATCTCATGTCCACTTCGGGACTTCGACATTCTAGACTTCAGGATTTTGGGTAAGTGATGTGTTAGAAAAACAGGACCGTGGAGCAATAAAATAAAACAAATGCAGAAACAAAACACA
>SNQJ01S0026729.1:98699-122580 GCA_010110895.2 Picea sitchensis | reverse complement strand
GAAAAAATTTCAAGAATGTCAACTAGTTCAATATCAAATTTCCCACAACACTTCAACACTCCTCTTCTAGTTGCGCATATGTACATCATCGTTTTCAATGAACATTTGGCATCAAAGTCCCCTTCAGCCATGGCCTCCAACACTTTTTTTTTATGTAGTGGTTTCACTCTTAAATTAGAAGGAAAACGATGATGATTTATAACTAAACCATGAGGAATTGATGTGATAGTTATGGGTAAACTTCTCCATAAAGTAGCTAGGATATTTAATAATAAATAAATCATGTTGAGAATATTCATGCACTTTTAGTTAGGGTTAAATTTGACATGTTCTTTGAGGACACTTTTGTAAAGATTATATAAATACATTTCCCCAAGTAATAAGAACATTTATATTTTCCTTGAGACTTGTAACTTCTCATGTATTTTCTTATGGGGTTATATTTTTTAATGTTTTTATTAATACTCTAATATTTTGAGTATTGTTTCAAGTTTCGGTGTTTATTGTTATCTTACCATGTGAGGCTCTTGATCCTCATGTCTAATATATGTTAAACAGATAAAAAATATATAACAACAAGTCCCATTATCATTGTATCTCTTCCCCTACCAATGGTTGAGGGACTAAAGTTCCTTATAGGAAAACAAATTTCCTCTCCCTTTCATATAGTGACTCCACATGAGGAACTTTATTTTATCAACCATAGGGAGAGGGTTAATACATCAAAGAAAGACTTCATCAATTTATTTGAAATTATGTATTGATCTCCTTGGATTTATGCTCCCCCCAGTTACCGAAGATATTCAAAAGGATAAAAGTGAGGAATCCATATATATTTGTCGATATTTTCACTCATCAAGTCACATACTCTAGGTATGTCTTGAAGCTCTAAAATCTGTAAGAAAAAATGAAGAATGATCAATTAGTTGAACCTTTCATGATCAGCGCCTACTACCTTAGCTATGGAGTTTAATGCATAAAAAATATGGGTTTTAATGATTGTGAATAAATTTTCCAAGGGCATCCCCTTTTGGAAAAATCCCAAGAGATCAAAAAATTTTAAACTTACATATTAACGTTGGGAAGTGATTCTTGATATCAAAGGAAAAATCCTTACACACAATCTTGCAAGCCGCATACTAAGTCAATAAAATGGCTAGATTGCAAGTTGCATTAGCTCAAAGTTGCAAATATAGCGTGGTTTGACCTAAACAACTTGACTTTTTTCAAATACAAGGGATATCTAGGGACATGATATAATGACTTATTTGATCCATAAGTGTTTTACACAGCTATCAAAAATAAATCATAATATTGTAGATACACTAAATAAATTAAGTTAATACACAAGTAGTTTGTAGCATTACACAAAATGGATAACATGCAGTGAGAAAGAAAATAGTGGATACACACAAGTTTTATTATCATTAAATCCAATCATTGTAGAAAATAATTACATAATATAGGGATCAAATCATTGAGGAAAATAATAGGTGTAAACTTCAAATATCAGATCTATGCAACAATAAATTATATTAATAATACTTGTGACAACCACACAAAAGATACACATGAGAAATAAATTTTGGAGATGTCACTCCATAAGACAAAATCTTATTTATCACAGGTCTATTAATACATATACATATCCTAACCAAACTGGTTTGCAGGGACCATACCACCAGTATGGATTTGTAGGGTCGTGGGTTCCTCATTGGGCGATCGTACAACAAAACTCACACAAAAATAACTCGATTTATACTTAATGTTCAATGAAACTATGCAAACAAAACTTTATCTCTATATTCAGACCTGGGTATGACTTCTTTCTTCTGTTGGGTGAAAGTACAGTCCGTACGAAACTCATATTATACGGATTATTTATTTTCTTTTTGTTTGTTGTTGTTACAGTTGAGTAGTGGCCCTACCTTCACCTCTTTGTCTTTATTAGACCCTACTCAGCCTCTCCCTTTTTCATGTGGATGGTCGATAGTGTTAGCTCGACCCCCTTTAGCAGAATTTAGGACCTAGCTCAACCCTTCTTGGTGACTACATTAGTTGTTGGTACTAGTTTCCTCCTTGTCTAGCATAGTGAGACCCAACTTGAGTCTCTTCTCTGCCCTGCTCAACTCTCCTTAGCTTACCTCCTTGTTCAATATAGAAACCTGACTTGATTTCTGTAGAGACCCGACTCAATCTCTTCTTCTTGTTGTGTGGTAGACCCTATCTCATCCTTCTCTAGAACACCTTCTCACCTTATTCGACCTGCCTTTCTTTGCTTGTGCATTTGAGAGTGAGGATTGTTAGGTTAATTGTAGCCATAACCTATTTTCCTCATGCATTTCTAGCCCTAGGATCCTGTTATTAGGAACTTGATCCAAGGGTAGGGACTTAATCAAGAATTGATATGCATCCTATGGATGAGATGGAATCTTACCTTGAGTTAGGTGGTCCCCACATTTATAATGTTGTCAAGGCATAATTTTGGGCTTCCTCCTCATTACTAAACACCCCTAATGAGGAGGAATTACCTTCCCGAGCTACAAATTCTAACACTCCCTCTTAGTGAGGGAGGTTTTTCCATTGGAGATACCTCCTCCATGATCAACATCTTGAGTTGTTGTTTCTCCCTCTGCATCTGGAAATCTTTCTTTGTCTAGATCTGGATGTCCTACACTGAAATTGTCAGTTTCTTCCTATGGATTGGAGCCACTTGCTCCTTTTGTACTTGAGTGGCCAGCTCCATTTGCATCATAGTGCCTTTCTCTTGTGCTGGAACTACTTATTACTCATACTTCAACAACATGATTCCTCTACACTAGAAAACCCTACTCATCTTTTATGCTAGAACTTTCTACAACCTTCTACTGCTTATCCAATTGTGACAACTCTTTAAGATGAGACTCCAACTTTCTCATTGTCATTGAATTCCATTCTTGTCTCTCTAAGTCCCTACAAGCTTCTACTACTACTTTGCTTTGAGATCCCTCCCAAATCCCATAGTATCTGATAGCTCTTTCCTGGAACTGAGAACCCTCATGTCAAAATAACCCTCTGGCCTATGGTTACTTTGATACTCCAAAATTTCTTGTTATCAAGTGATCTCATCTTCCTCTGTATGTACCAGGAGGAACCATCTATTATGTCCTCATATACGAGATTTGTAGCCATCTTGCTACTTAAATCTAGTTCCTTGTAGAGACTTGTCTCAGTTCAGTACCCTAAGAAGCTACCTTGGGCCTACTCCCTCTTAAACTGAATAGGTTCCAACTGCAGAAACCTTCCCAATCGTGCACAGGTTGTCCACAAACCAAGCCTCCACCCTTCTTCTAGGCTATGACCCAGTCTTTGCATCCAGGATCCCTACATTCTACCACTATATATGTTTCCACAGATTCAGTAGTTGTGGGGTGAGGGTATGATCTGTAATACCCCAAGGATGAGCCCATGTTGAAATGTAAAGATGTTTAATGATGTTTATAGGCTGGTGAGCCAAGTATTTATAAGTTGGGAGGCTTATATGTTTAATAGGTCGAAGGGCCTAGATGTTAAGGCTAGTGAGCCTATTTTTGTATATTTAGTTCTGAAGATCATTAATAAAAATACATCCTTGTGTGTAGACCAACCACGAAGAAAGAGTTATGGGGGACTAAGCTCCACTAGGAAGGGAAAGGGAAGGGGGCTGAGAGGCTAGGAAAAAGGGGCTAAGATTGAGGGCTTAACCTAAGGGAATATTATAATGTATTTTACTAAAATACTAAGGCTTCGAAAAAAAACTTTGTTATCTTAAGTTCCTTTGGGGAGAGGAATGAACTCCAAGTGGAGAGGAACGAGCTCCTGGAGAGCCAAGTGTCAACCTAGGCGCATGCAGATTTATGTGGAAAAATACATCATTGTGGGGGTTCGCTCACCATTCTAACCATTATTTCCATCCTTCCCATGCAAGAACGCAAACACTCATGCACTGAGAAGGCACCCAGTCATCCATTTTCCACCATTGTTGAACCCTCTTCCATCGTGAAACCTGTAACTCGTGTGCACTCGTAGTTTTTTTTAGCACGTACCCTTCCTTACCCGATTTTGCTACAGGGGTTACCCACTTGACTTAGGAGATGGACAAAAGAAGAAGGTTATCAAACCTATGGTTTTGAGGAGGAGGGTTGTGAGGCCCATGGGTTGAAGAAGCAGGTTTTCAATCCTGTGAGCAACTCTCTCTAGGTGAAAGGGATTGTTGGGAAAGTGATTTCTCCTGGAGGTAGTCCAACAACAGCTACATAGCTCTGAGAATTCTTGATCTGGCATGTTGTTGAAGCCCTAGAAGGGAAGTGGAGGAGTTGATGGACTATGGAATAGTGAAGGTGTATATTCTCGGGGTGGGACATGCATGTGGGGAATGATATTCTATGAGCGGTGGGTGTAAGTAGGCTCCTTGGAGGGAATCCTTCTTGTTGCATTGTGCAACTTTCCATAGTCTCAGACTAGTCTAGGATTTCCTTTACCCTGGGTGGATTTTAGTGCTAGCTCGGGGGTGACCCACTGCTGATAGCTTGGAGCAGTGTGGTCTAAGGCTGGGAGGTTCGCGGAAGGTTTGTACGCAGTTGGTGGTATTCTCATAAAAACATAACTACCAATTCTATGTTAATTTTACATGTTGTGTATCTTGTACATGTGTTATAATGTTATGAGCATTGCATGTATATGTTGCATGTGTAGGCTTATTGTTATTTCCTCATTAATCTATATTGTAGTAGAATGTTTATGTCTATTTAAATTTGCATTATATATGTGTGTGTGTGTGTGTGTGTGTGTGTGTGTGTGTGTGTGTGTGTGTGTGTGTGTGTGTCAGATAATGAATAGAGTAGAGATTGTTGGTAGCATGCCTTGGACTTGGATTGGTTGGGCATGTTAAAATATGGTATCAGAACATGAGAAGTTTTGTAGTGGCGCTCTCGGGATCGGGTGCCCGTGGATGTTACAAATTGGTATTAGAGTTGAGTTTTCGACACTGAGCCTGAATTGGGTAGTATAAGTGATTTTTGAAGCAGAAGCTCAGGAGGTATAACAATTAGATAAACTATGGAAATCGTGGTATTGGGGCCACAAATTTTAAATTTGGGTCGTTGGATCTGTTCGGAAGAAGTCAGATCCTTCACAACCATCGGATCCATAGTTTCAGCAGTTCAGGGGTTGGGTGGTGTTTCAACAGGGAAATCCTCTGAAGTCTCGGAGTGATTCTCATTCGTAGATCATTTGGGAGGATGATAACTATTGGATTTCCCAAGTGGTTTGATGGTTCGACATTCGGGGAAATTCATTAGAGATTGCACAGTGATGAAATCGCCGAAGTCCCGAAGCTACGGGAAGAAATTGTTTTGGCAATTGGCAGTTCATGAATTTTGTAAGTGAGAAGATGACAAGAGACCTTTTGAAGTTTCAAAATCATGGATCATTGGAGAGGCATGAACCTATTCGGCAGTTCGACAGTTTTTAAAAAGTGTCAATGATAAGAAATCCCTGAAGTCTCGAAGTGTCAAATATGACGTGGCATGATGACATCACCTACCTAGGTCTGCCACGTGTCACTTATTTTTGTACTTTTGAAAATCCCTTAGTATCAATCGGGACCTAACACATGTCACTCAATAGTGGGGCCATGTGTCACCACCTTGATTGATGACAGTTGTAGTACATGGAGCCTGGGAGGTTAAGAAGTTCGGAAGTTCGGCGTTCAGGGAAAAATGTTGGAAGAACCTCCGGACCTCTGAAGTCCTGAAGCCTCGAAGTCCCGAAGTCTCAGAGTCCCAAAGTTCTGAAGTCATGGAGCACCGAAGTGACATGGACACACAATATGTGTGCCATGTGTTAGTGTGATTTTTTCTTTCAAAAGACTAATTGTTCCAATAAGAACTTGACATGTGTCACACCTCGGATTGAGCCACGTCTCCACTTATAGTTTTGTTCCATGTGGCGCCAAGACCTGTAGTCTGGAGACTTGGCACTCCATAGGAACTCAATCAATATTTGTTAAGTATGAGGACTACCGAAGCTCCAAAGAGCGGAGTAAATCCTCATCATTCATTGGGAGGGGACACGCGGTAGTAGATCTTGTAGTCCAGAGGATTCAAGGCATAAAAAATTGAGTTTGAGGACTTTCGAAGGCCCGAAGGTCAGATTCCATATCAATCGTTGATCACAAAGGACATGTGGCACCAGATCCCAAGGCCTGGAGAAGTGGTACTCCAGAGGATTTGAGTTGCAGGTTTCTTGAGTTGAGAACTCTTGTATGGTCGGAGTTAATCTTGACCGTTGATCGGGGAATGACACGTGGGGGAAGGAGAGGATCTCTGGTAGTTCGGCACTTTGGGAGATCTGTGAAGAAGTTCTTAGGAAATCCTCGAGGCCCAGAGTTATATAGTAAATCTTAGTTGTTGGATGTTGGGAAGTCATCAACCGTTGATCCACCGTCCTTCGCGAGCTCACCAATTTGACACTCCGGGATATTTGTAGAGATGTTCTTTGGAAACTTCCAAATTTGAAGTCCTAGAGCTCCTATCCACAATAGATATGAACAGAGAATGAGGATTGTAGATCCAACGTCCTTCCTGAGTTCGCCAATTTGGTGGTTCGGGATGTTTGTGATGTGTAGAAGGGAAACCTCCAAAGATCCAAAGCCCCAAAGTTCCAAGGCTCAATATAAGTGCCTAACTATTAGCACTGGGTCAAAGTCCTTGGTCACATGAATTTGGGGGTTGAATAAAGGGGGATGGCACCCAAAATTTTGTTTTAAGAATAGGAAAGGGCTTAGAGAAAGAGCATGTGAGGTTCTTAATTGTACAGACCTACACCTAAAGAATTAAGGAAGACTTGTAAACCTAAAGAAGGAATCCAACATGGATCCAAGATCCAATTTGACTCTGAGTTGGAAGAATCCATGTATAGGATTGCATCACTGAAAGGAAAAATTGTTCAAATACCCATAACTTCCTACTCAAAACTCAGAATTGAGCATGGAAACAACCATTGGAAAGGTCTTGAAAAGTAGAAGATAATTGTTCACTCAGAAATTGGATCCGAATAGTCAATTTCTCAGTAAATTAGTAGAAAAGGAGTTTGATATATATTAATGAATCAGAATGGTTCATGTTTTCATGAAATTATTAAGAACGGTTAGCCTGACAAAGTTTTGTTGGTTGCACATTTTTGTAGAATTAACAGTTGTCAAAGAAGATCTATCACAGAGTGTAGAGTAATGGATGATACATAGATAGTCTAAAATCAAGAGGATGAAATAGAGGGTTGAATGTCCAGTTGGGTATGGAAGGAACCAACTCCAATGGACATGGAGGAGGAAAGGAAGAAGACATAAATATGGTTGAGACTATCAGAAAATTGTCGATAATGAAAGGCTAATGAGATCCAAGGAACATCAAGAAGACTTATATATGAAGTTAATAAAAATCCTGGACAGAATTGAAAATAATTTGGATAAGGAGAGTGGCTCCAAAAAATCAGGAAGCCACAGGACCCTGAGGAAAAAGAAATATCAAGGAGTGGTAGCAGACATCACCATCACTCCCAAAGGAATTCCAATAGGAGAGAACACTGCATATCAAGTCCATCCCTTGTTAGGAAGCATCACAAGAGGTATGGGGTGGATGAATTGAAAGGATAAATTAACAAGATCAAACCTCCTACCTTTTATGGAGAGCACAAGAAGGATGAATATGTTGAGACATGGTTGTTAGGCATGAGGAAATACTTCCAATTACATAACTATTCTTCTCATGCAGAAGAAAGAATTGATATCTATCAACTGAAGGGAAAGGCATCCATGTGGTGGGATCAACTTGTGAAAGTGCAGCACATCAGGGAGAAAAGTGTGACTTGGAAGGAATTCAAGAAGAATTTTGAGAAGAAATACCTGACCAAGAGGTATTATGACAAAAAGATGAAAGATTTATTTGAACTCAAACTAGGCAGCATGACTATTGATGAATATGAAAGAAGATTTTTAGAACTGTTGAAGTATGTCTCCTTCATCAAGGATGATATAGTTAATATCTATAGGTATTTGAGTGGGTTTTCATCTTTCATCAATGACAAGATTCAATATGATGATCCCAAGACTTTGGAGGAAACCGTAAGGAGAGAAAAGTGATTATATGATCAGAAAAAAGGAAAGCCTACTTTCTAGAAGGCTTGGGAAGACAAGAAGAAGTTTAATACGGAACAGAGGTAGAAGGGGAACAAGCCACCCTTTTACAGAAACAATCCTCAAGGAAAACCATCTTTTAGAGAGCACAGAATGGTTGAGGTAGGTGGGAAAAATCCAAGGCAGACTCCCATTCAATGTTGGGGATGTAAAGGAGACCATAAGTATAGAGATTGTCCTCACAAAAGTGACAAAGTAAGAGATGTCCACAATGTACAGCAAGTAGAAATAGTGGAGGACATGGGAATAAGTGTACCAAGGATCTATGCAACCCTACACAACAAGCAAGCAGAGTTTCAATCACACAGGATTGAAGTAGAAGGTATGATCAATAACCATGCCTTTACTATTTTGATAGATTCAGGAGCTAGTCATAGTTACATAGATCCTAAAGTTGTGGAAAGATTTATTTTTCCAATAAGCAAGCATGAGAAATATTGGCTGGTATAGATGGCTACAAGAGCCAAGAGAAAAGTTGTTGGGTTGGTTAAATCATGTCCAGTGGACATGAATGGGATAAGTACCATGGAAGATTTGAACATATTTCCATTGGGTTCATATGACTGTCTAATTGGTATGGATTGGTTGAACAACACCATGTTGTCTTAGACTGTCATAACAAGGCATTTACTTTCCTGGATGAGGAAGGGAACCCAAGATCAGTCCAAGGAATTCCTAGGGAAGTTACTATCTAAGAGATCTCAACAATGCAGTTGAAGAAGTGTTACAGGAAGGGTTGCCAATTATTTGCAGCTCATATGGAGGAATCACCTAAGGATAAGGTGCCAAATATGGAGGACCATGCATTCCTAAAATATTTTGAGGATGTGTTTAAGGAAATACCAGGACTACCCCCAAAGAGACATATTGATTTCTCTATAAATTTGATGCTTAGAGAAGCTCCAGTATCAAAGACTCCCTCCAGAATGAGTACACCAGAGTTGAAGGAGTTGCAAATGCAACTTGAAGAGCTTTTGAAGAATGGGTATATACTCCCAAGTGTGTCATCTTGGGGTGCCCTATTCTTATTCGTGAAGAAGAAAGATGGGACATTGATATTGTGCATCGACTTCAGAAAATTGAACAAAGTGACTATAAAGAACAAGTATCATTTTCCAAGGATTAATGATCTCTTTGATCAGTTAAAGGATGCAAGGATATTCTCATAGATTGATCCCAGGTCAGGATATCATCAAGTAATGTTCAGAGATGAATAAATCAACAAGACTTCCTTTAGGACAAGGTACAATCATTATGAGTTCACAATGGTGCCATTTGGGTTATCAAATGCACCAATTTTTTTAATGTGCTTAATGAATGGTGTTTTCCAGTAATATTTAGAGAAGTTTTTCATTGTATTTTTGGGTGAAATCCTTGTATATTCCAATTTAGAAGAATAACATGAGCATCATTTGAGGATGGAATCGCAAGTGTTAAGAAATCACTAGTTGTATTCCAAATTGACCAAGTTCTCATTTTATCAGAATCGGATTCACTATTTGGGGCATATCATATGTGAAGAAGGGATAGCATTGGACCCTGAAAAGATTGAGGCCATTAAAGGGTGGAAAAAACCTAATAATGTGACAAAATTTAGATCCTTCATGGTTCTAGTTGGCTACTACAGAAGATTCATTGCAGGGTTTTCGAGAATTGTTCACCCAATCACTTCCTTGCAAATGAAGGGGGTGAAGTTTCAATGAACAACAAAATGTGAAAAGAGCTTCCATCAATTGAAGCAGCCATTAAACAATGCTCCAATTCTGAGGATTGTTGATCCAAATGAAGTTTTTTGGTTTGCATTGATGCATGCAAAGAAGGACTTGGTGGAGTCTTTAGTCAAAACAGATTTGTGGTATGTTTTGAATCCAGAAAATTGAAAGAGAATGAAAGGCTTTATGCCACTCATGATTTGGAGTTGGAAGCCATAGTAAACGCCTTGAATAAGTGGAGGAACTACCTCATGGGAAAGAGGTTTGAGTTGAGCACAGACCATAATGGTCTGAAATACTTGTTTGATCAACCAACTTTGAATTCCAAGCAGAGCAGATGGTTGGAATTCCTCTGTGAGTATGACTTTGATATTAGGCACATCAAAGGAAAAGAGAACAAAGTGGTTGATTCACTTAGCAGGAGAGTGCATGAAATGCATGCTACAACCATTAGCATGTATCAGACTGAGCTTAAAGGAAGAATTTATGAGGCTGTAAATGTAAATTTGCAGTACATTGAGTTAGTAACAAAATTGCAGCAAGGTAAAATGCAACAGAAAGTTGAAGATTATGAATTGGGAAATGATGAAATTCTCTTGTACAGGAACAAACTTTTTGTACCCAATTCTCATAAATTGAGGAGTACAATTTTAAAAGAGATGCATAATGTACATTATTCTAGACACCCATGATAGCAGAAAACAAGTGAAACAGTCAAGAGACAATATTATTGGCCAGGCATGAAGAGGGATATTTCTTAATACATTGCTAAATTTTTGGAGTGTCAAAGAGTAAAGGATGAGCATAGACACCCAGCAAGGTTGTTGCATCCATTACCCATTCCTAAGTGGAAGTGGGAAGTGGTGACAATGTATTTCATCACCAAATTACCCAAAACAAGCAAGTAGCATGATGTTATCATGGTCATGGTGGACAAGCTTACCAAAACTTCCCATTTCATTCCTATGAAGGTTACCTCGGCTACTCACAAGGTAACCAATGTTGTTGATATTTATATGAGGGAAGTAGCACGCTTGCATGGAATACCCAAGAAAATTGTGTCTGACAGAGACCCAAAGTTTACCTCAAATTTATGGAAGGGGTTATTCAAAGGGTTCGAAACAAATTTGAACCTCATCACAACTTATCATCCTGAGTCTGATGGGAAAATAGAAAGGGTGAACCAAGTGATACAGGATATGCTAAGGATGTGCGTGATGGACAAACCATCTAAATGGGAATATTATCTACACTTGGTATAATTTTCCCAACAATGGGTACCAAGTGTCACTGAAGATGAGCCCATTTGAGGCACTTTATGGAAACAATTGCAACACGCCAGTAAGTTGGGACAATCCATATGACAGAGCAGTGATTGGGCCAGAATTGATCAGAGAAATGGAAGATAAAATGTTGAAGATAAGACAGAATTTAAAGGTTTCCCAAGACTGGCAGAAAAGATATGCTGACAAGGGCAGAACTTACAGGGAACTTAAAGTGGGTGATCATGTTTTCTTGAAGGTGAAGGCCAACAAAAGTTCCATGAAGTTGGGAAACTGTTCCAATTTGGAAGCCAGATATTGTGGGTCATTTGAAATCCTAGAGAGGATTGGACCAGTAGCTTGCAGGCTTGCATTACCTGCATCTATGTTTATACATAATGTATTCCATGTATCATTGCTTAAGAAATATATATCTGATGTTAATCATGTTATTGATTGGAATGTGATTCGGGTGGAGCAAGAAAGTGTTTTTCAAGTGCATCTGGTACGCATTATGGACCAGAAAATCAAACACCTCAGAAATCAATCCATAGTTCTTGTAAAGGTCCAATGGACCTGGTACGGTCCTGAGGACAAAACTTGGGAGCATGAAGATGCTATGCGGGAAGAATACCCACATCTTTTTGAAGATTTTGAAAATCTTGTTGATGTTATGTAAATGAGTTTCACTGAGGACAGTGAAAAAATAAGGGGAGGGTATTGTAATACCCTAAGGCCGAGCCCATGTTGAATTGTAATGATGTTTAATGATGTTTATAGGCTGGTGAGCAAAGTATTTATAAGCTGGGAGGATTGTATGTTTAATAGGTCGGAGGGCCTAGATGTTAAGGCCAGTGAGCCTATTTTTGTATATGTAATTATGAATATCATTAATAAATATACATCGTTGCATGTAGACCAACCACGAAGAAAGAGTTATGGGGGACTAAGCTCCACTAGGAAGGGAAAGGGAAGGGGACTGAGAGGCTAGGAAAAAGGGGCTAATATTGAGGGCCTAACCCAAGGGAATGTTATAATGTATTTTCCTAAAATACTAAGGCTTGGGAAATAAACCCTATTATCCTAAGTTCCTTTGGGGAGAGAAACAAACTTCAAGTGGAGAGGAACGAGCTCCTAGAGAGCCAAGTGTCAACCTGTGTGCATGCAGATTTATGTGGGAAAATTCATCGTTGTGGGCATTCTCTAACCATTCTGACCATTCTTTCCATCCTTCCCATGCAAGCATGCATCCACTCATGCATTGAGAAGGCACACAGTCAACCATTTTCTACCATTGGTGAACCCTCTGCCATCGTGAACCCTGCAACTCGTACACACTGGTAGTTTTAATGAGATTGTACCTTGCCATACCCTATTTTGCTACTGGGTTACCCGTTTGACTTAGGATCTGGACATAAGAAGCAGGTTGTCAGACCTATGGTTTTGAAGAGGTGGGTTTTCAGGCTTGTGGGTTGAAGAAGTAGGTTGCCAGGCCTGTGGGTTGAAGAAGTAGGTTGTTAGTCCTGTAAGAAAATCTCTCTAGGTGAGAGAGATTGCTAGGAAAGTGATTTCTCCTGGAGGGAGTCCAGCAGCAACTACAAAGCTTTAAGAATTGTTGATATGTCTTGTTATTGAATCCCTAGAAGGGAAGTGGAGCAGTCGATGGATTGTGGAGCAGTCGATGGATTGTGGAACAATGAAGGTGTATATTCCTAGGGTGGGATAGGCATGTGGGGAATGAGAGTCTATGAGAAGTGGACGTAAGTAGGCTCCTTGGAGAGAATCATTCTTGTTGCATTATGCATCTTTCCATAGTCTCATCTCAGTCTAGGATTTCCTCTACCCCAGGTGGATTTTAGTCCTAGCTCAGGAGTGACCCGCTGTTGATAGCTTGGAACAATGTGGTCTAAGGATGGGAGGTTCGTGGAAGGTTTGTATACAATTGTTGGTCTTCTCATAAAAAGATAAGTACCAATTCTATGTTAATTTTACATGTTGTGTATCTTGTACATGTGTTATAATGTTATGAGCATTGTCTATATATTTTGTATGTGTAGGCTTACTGTTATTTCCTCATTAATCTATATTGTAGTATAATGTTTATGTATATTTAAATTTGCATTATGTGTGTGTGTGTGTGTGTGTGTGTGTGTGTGTGTGTGATAGAATGAATAGAGTAGATATTTCTGGTAGCATTCCCCGACCCTAGGTTGGCTGGGCATGTTGCAGTATGGTATCATAGCATGAGCAGTTTTGTAGTGGCCCTCCCAGGATTGGGTGCCCGGGGATGTTTCATGATCCCTCCTGGATCCTCTCAACCCTCCATGTTGTCTTGTACTAAAAAATAGGCTTATAAGCCTTCCAATACGCCCTTACACAGGGATCCACACATGTTTCAATATATACTGCCCTGCAGTAGTCCTGTACCCTTCCAAAAAAATGATAAATGCATTGTGCAGTCTTTACTAAGACCTAGGTAAAATTTCCTTCCTCGAATGGTTGAATGTACAAATAATATGAATTGTGTACATCATGTACAAGTTCCTTTTGTGTAAGTTGTTTTGTTGTTTCTGATAGACAATATTCCTGGCTCGACCCAGTTATCTCCTCGCAGTATTTTCTTTGCACAGTAAGACCCTTCTTGATTTATGCCTCAGTCCTTTCTCAGCATCACCTTGTTGGAATTTGCTACTGACCCTGACTCATCCCTTTATTCCTTGACTAGAATCGAATTTGGTTGTAGCTTGGCCCCTCTTTGCAGACTACCTATGTATATCCCCTCAACCCTTTTCCTTCCTCCTCAAGGTTAGAGGGTACAACCTCTCTCTAGATCAACCTCTTCCCTTGTGTCTACAACATAATGTTTAAATACTTCTTTTTGTTTATACTGTCAGAACCCATCTATGATACCATGAAGAAAATAATAGTTGTAAACTTCAAATATCAGATCAATGCAACAGTAAATTATATTAATAATACTTGTGACAACCACACAAAATTTGCACATGAGAAATAAATTATGGAGATGTCACTCCATAAGACACAATATTATTTATCATAGGTCTATTAATACACAGACATATTCTAACCAAACTGATTTGCAGGGAACATACCACCTGTACGGATTTGTATGTTCATGGGTTCCTCACTGGGCGATTGTATAGAAAAAAATCACACAAAAATAACTCAATTTGTCCTTAATGTTCAGTGAAACTCTGCAAACAAAAATTTATTTCTATATTCAGACCTAGGTATGACTTCTTTATTCTATTGAGTGAAAGTACAGTCCATATGGAACTCATACTATATGGATTCCTTTTCTTTTATTTCTATTTTTTGTTGTTACAGTTGATCATCAGCCCTACCTTGGCCTCTTTGTCTCTATTAGACCCTACTCATCCTCTCCCTTTTTCATGTGGATGGTTGGTGGTGCTAGCTCGACCCCCTTTAGAAAAATTTACGCCCTATCTCGACCCTTCTTGGTGATTGCATTAGATGTTGGTACTAGTTGCCTCCTCATCTAGCATAGTGAGACCCAACTTGAGTCTCTTCTCTGCCTTGATCAACTCTCCTTAGCTTGCCTCCTTGTTCACATACAGAAACCTGACTTGATTTTTGTAGAGACCCAACTTTGTCTCTTCTTCTGGTTGTGTGGTAGAACCTGTCTCGTCCTTATCTAGAATGCCTCCTCATCTCATTCGACCTCCCATTCTTTTCTTGTGCATTTGAGAGTGAGGCTTTCTAGGTTACTTGTAACCCTATCTTCTTTTTCTCATGAATTTCTATCCCTAGGATCCTCTTATTAGGTACTTGATCCAAGGGTGGGGAATTAATCAAGCATTGAGATCCATCCTATGGTTGAGATGAAATCTTAACTTGATTTAGGTGGTCCCCACATTTATAGTGTTGTATAGGCATAATTTTGGGATTCCTCTATGAGAAATCATGAGAGCAGGGATGCACAGGAATAACACACAATAATTGATTGTATTGCACACAAACATACGTACATATATAGTTGGACTCAAATCCAACTAATTCCAATCTTAGAGAAAGTTGTTGAGAGAGTATCTCAACAGCTCAACAAACCCAACTCAATATACTAACAATTTATTAAAGTAAGCTTATTCTAACACACACCCTTAATGCTTACTTTACAAATTACAATACAACACAAAAGATTACAACACTAGAACTTTCATCTGTCTGTTTGATCTGGTCTTCCTCAACACTGAAACTCACTCTGCAATCACCTGGTTTACGCTCTTTCTTCTCCACACATTCGAGCTACCCACTGACACATTTAAAGTCAAAATGATTTTGACCATATTTGAAACTCTTTGTGAAACTGACGCTTCTCAACCTCCCGAAGGACAGTCTCGACACTGAACCATTTTATTGATACACTTCCATCTGTGAAATTCCCCCGAAGAGAAAATTTCGACAGTTATATAGGACAGTGATCTAAGTACGAAATTTTTTCAGTGATCAGTTAAACAATTGACCTTTCTACATACTTACAAACTCACAAGGTAAAGGTAACCGGTAATTGTCGATCTTGGAGCACCGAAGTACAACAAGAATCTACAACTTCTAACATACTGGACATAATCAAACTAGTAATATGCTCTTGTGGCACCGAAGAACACGCAAGAACTACAAGGTTTAATTACATCATTTTGCTCTATATTTGGTTCTGCTTTACAACTTAAACAATATAAAAATAACAAATTTCACATAAAACTCTGACGGATGCATGACTTCAGAACTTCAATGACTTTCAGCCCAGCATAGTCTTCAGCAGCTGTGATAACAAACAATGGCAGCGTTTGATTAGAACCCGGAACACCATATGCGGCTATCCCAATAACTCCTCTAGCGATCAATGCTCCAGATGCAAATGTTTACTGGTCCACGCAGACATGCAGCTATTATCTCTGCGCAGGAACTAACTCCACTTGGCAGCAACAAGTATCAGGTAGAAATCTCCCGGTGTATTGGTCTTCAACAACGCTCCACTTGTTTCTAGCTTTGACCGCAGAGTGCTCCCAACAAGGTAATCGTGCCCAACAGTTGAGAATAATAAAGCGGCAGGGACAGACGACTCCCTTTAGATGTGACGATTTCCTGGTCTTTAATTTAAACATAATATCTGCTCCTTTCTTGAGACGCAGATGTTTTCTTTTGACAACGAATGCAAAAAACAGCTTCCTCATCTCTCGACAATGATATTTGACGTGGGCTCGATTTTTTTATCCGGCAGTGTTTTTCTCTCACAGCAGTTCCTTTCCGATTGACTTCTCCACGATAGCTCTTTGTGCAGATGCTAGCGCACGGGTCAAATGCACCGTTTTAATTTTCTGACAGGGAAATGGTGATTTCTCAAAGTTTTCGTTCCAACACAGACTATGGCTTCAGCTGTGGGTAGATGGTCCCCAATAAATCAACAAAATCGACGCAAACTGTTCCAAACAATCAAATCACACAGGGGCAAAGATTTGACTAGTAACAACTGTCACAACAACTTCCTTTCTGTAGTCCGATAACTCCTCTTTACGGCCCTTCCTCCAGTGGCGCGGACAGATTTCTTATCCATGCAGAAACAGAACTACACCTCCTTCCTTTAACAGTAGAAAATCGACCCGCATAGAAATAAAATGATAAACATATAGGAAACTCACAGCAATATCTAAAATAATAATCTTCTACATTCACATGCATTAATCCTATCTATTTACATAGGATTACGATTTATGACTCTCACATCTTCCTGGCCTTCCCGTGAGGGAATTAAGCCAGAACTTGCTCTGATACCATATGAGAAATCATGAGAGCAGAGATGCACAGGAATAACACACAATAATTGATTGTATTGCACACACACATACGTACATATATAGTTGGACTCAGATCCAACTAATTCCAATCTTAGAGAAAGTTGTTGAGAGAGTATCTCAATAGTTCAACAAACCCAATTCAATCTACTAACAATTTACTAAAGTAAGCTTATTCTAACATCTTCCTCATTACTAGACACCCCTAATGAGGAGGAATTACCTGCCCGAGCTACAAATTCTAACAGTTTGTAGCATTACACAAAATGGGCAACCTGCAATGAGAAAGAAAATAGTGGATTCACACAAGTTTTCTTATCATTAAATCCAATCATTGTAGAAAATAATTACATAATATAGGTATCAAATCTCTATGTGTCTATCTTTCTCTTCATCTTTGAAAACTTATTAAATATATAGTCTCTCCTTGTAATTACCATCCTCCTAAGAATAAAAATATTATGTCTAACTCCTATTAATTTCCCACTTAAGTGTGCTTTTATGGGTCATTACTAATTTAAGCAATATGGTGTCATTGTTGTTTTGGGATCGATCTAATAGAGAACACATCCTGCTACTATTTTAGTTGTTTTTGTTATTTTTTATAACGATATTCCCCATGATTTGGAGAAGGTGATTTAGAACATGAAAGGAAATCAAAGAATGTACTCTTATGATCACCCATATATTTGTCACCTTCCATGTCCTCCTTAGTCTCTTTTTATATATTAAACAACATCCTCAACCCTCTCTATGAACCTAAATTGATTGTAGGTTCAAGCAATCTGATGGGGCAATAGTAAAGTCAATTGTTGACTTTGGAAGTAAAGCCAATTGTTGACTTTGCTACTGCACCATCAGATTGTTTGAACCTACAATTGCATTAAGGATGGTCAGATCCTATTAGCTCATCTTGTTGACTTTGTTGCTACCCTATCAGATTTCCTAATCCTACAATTGGGTTTACCCTCCTATCTTATCTTTCATGCACATGTTATTTTTGTTTCCAAGATTGTCTAAGATAATGGGAAATAGATTTTCTAAATACTTTGGATTTTATGATTATTTTATCAACTGAGAACCCAAATAACCCACTAGTCCATCCACACAAGAGAAGTTGAAGCCTCTATATATTAATTGAGTGGTGACACTAGTAATCCTCATCCTCTTCATATTCCAAGGACTCTATGACTTCTAGTAAAATAAGTAGTAGAGTTCAACCAAAAACACCAACATGAATACCTCGAACACAACACTCAACCCTATGACTAAGCCTCCTAGTGTTTCCATGCTTAGTTCCTTCAAAATGTTCTCTTATACTCACCAATTCMTATAAATTGTTGAACAAGAAAGACCATATTATAACAAAAAAACAATGGGCCTAGTTATTTATTGTTTCTCTGTGCCATTGGGCTCAATTTCTTCCTCCATGATGGTCAACGCTTATGTTTCCTATGTCTCTAAATATCTAATGACGAATGCCACACAAGCATCCATGCAATAAAATGATCAATGAGTAATACACCACCCATGTTGATGCAGTGGGCAATCCACCCCCTGCCATCAGAGTACGTTCATAGAGGAAACTTTGTTCATGTGTGATTGATAGGAATCACARCTGCCATAAAGCTTCTTCATGCTGCTACATTTTATTTATTTCTACCTGATCATGCCACAACCCCTAGGGCTTTACTTCTTCTCCCATGTATCCATGTTTTCTTCCCTGTAGAACCACAATGGATGTTGCAGAATCACCAGTCGRTACTAACCARCCTRCTTCATGTTCACTTGCTRCAACTCACCTTCCATTTTAACTTGCCTTCTAATGTACTCATTGCAACTCACCTTCTGTGGTGACAAACCTTTTTTTGCAACTCAACCATCCTATTGCTGCAAAAATTTTCTTGTTGCGACTTGCCTTTTGCTACAACTTGCCTACTAACTCAGTGCTACAATTCATCTTCTGCTACAACTCACCTTTTGTTGCAACTCACCTCTGATTCAACTCACATGCACCTACGGTTGCAACACACATTCACCTGTTACAACTCACGCATCCTGCTACAAGTCAACTATCATATCGCTACAAATTGTTTCTTGTTACAAAACACCTTTTCTAGGACAAATCCTTTTGTTGTGACTCCATCAACCTCACATTGCAACAATCATCCTATTACACACACACCCTATTGCAGTAACATGTCTTGCGTAGTATATCTCTACTACAATAATCCTTTGTTTCAACTCATCTCTGACAGTAATCCATATCCTATTACAATACGCCTTCTATGCAAAACGATTTCCATTGCAACTTCTTTATGTTCACGTCTTATGTACTCATACATAACCCTCAATGCTCATAGAACCAGGGCACTCATCCTCCCCATGGGATACCACAATTTCTAAGATGACCTTCCACAAAATCATGTCGTTGCATATCCATATCATACAACACAATTTTCTATAGGATTTTCTCATTCACGCAAGATATTAACTCACACATAATTATGTCAAGAACACAACATGCAATATCCTACAGGAATTCATTCACACACAGAAAGGGTAAATATATAAATCTCGACTCTTTTATTCATTCGTACAGAGTACAATACAATGGCTCAATGGCTAGATTTGAGCTTACAATATTCGTTGGGTTACCAAGCCAGGGGCCATGGAAACCTCAACCACTTATCTCTCATATCGCATGATATCTCCTCTTCTTGGTTCTTCCAATGCCCCATCAATATCTCTAGTGTTGTGTTTTATTCTTTCCAGAAATTGTTCGCTTCAATTTCCCAAGGCTTCTCATGCCCTTTCATCTTTCGTCTTTCGATTTATCCTTTCTTCAATGACTCTTCATCTCCCATGTGTTCTTTCCAAATCCAGTCCAACAATAATCTCCTCCTAATCCGTAACATCTGAAACTTCTTTTGTAACAGTTTTCCTTTACAACGTAGCCTTCCATAAAATTTTCCATTCTATAGCAGCACTCCCAGCTTTCCCAATGTTGCAACTATGTATAATTCGTATCATCTACACCACTGTTGTTACTCCCAATAGTTCACCTCATTCACATCCTGCATCAACCAATCATTTTTGTGATAGCTCTATCACATCCTCATAACTACCTTCATCATGTCATCCCTAGGTTGACTGGGATGCTACTACATCAGACTCCTCAAGTTTCAAGAAAGTATGTTTTCATGCTTATGAGGTAAATGACCGCATCTACAACTCTCCAATGCAACTTCATCAATGTTTCACTCTCAAATATACAATCCTCATATGCTATACATTTCAGTCTACAATACATATTCCTTTGTTTCACACTCTTCTTTCATCTCATTGTTTCCCTCAATCCACAACAAAACAACAACACTCTCATCATGGAGATTTGGAAATTTCATCTCTTTCCTACTACAACTGAATTTTCTACAATAGCTCAACCTTTAGTATTGCTACCTTCTCTGTCTCTCTCTATTCATTACCACAAGCAATAGTCAGGTTCTTTTCAACCATGCATCACCTGTACAATTGGATCTGAGCCACGTCCAATCTAGGAAATCTCATTTCCATTTTTCATGCAGTGTATAAAGTTCCTTCAGTGAAGCCATCCACTCACACTCAAAGCTACACAACATGGAGTCACATGATCCCATGTTACACCTTCCTTGACTCATCTGCATCACCCACACAACTCGATTTGAGGCACGTCCATTCCAGGACATCTTCTCATATCTTTGTCAGCAACATCTTCATCAGCTTCCTCATCTTTCAAACTGTATGTTATCCATCTTCAACTCGATAGATTTCATCATGCTTCTTCTTCACGACATCATCTTCTTCATCGTCTATAACTTGTGTGATCTTGCAATTTCCATTTCCTAAATAGATATCATTGTACTGCAACTTATTTTCAACCAAGCACATCCTCTTCTATCTGTAGCCACAAATTTATTTCTTCCTGGAAGCAAGTAAATAACGTGTTAAGGGGAAAAAAATTCTATCTTCTCTCCCTCGTTTCTTCGTTACATCCGACACAACCATGCGTCTATAAATTTCTACTACCATAATTTTTCTGCATATTTGTTCTTCTTTATTCAGGTCCACACAAAACTTGTAGTCACCATCCATCTGCAATGCACTCACTGCTACCAACATGCTCCTTGAAACATATGAGCCCAGTCTCCAGTCCAGGAAACCTTCTGACTGGATTCCTCTCACAGCCACACTCGCTCATATCCAGTGACCATGCCTTAATTCCAATACAACAATCATGGATAACATCCACCACAACCGTTATATATTTCTAGCGGCAATTTATCTCACAGACTTCTTCCTTTTCAGCAACAACCTTCTCAACTTTCCTTCATGCAATTTTTTGTTCCTTGCTATATTTTCCTATTTCATGTTTCATCTAATACCACTCCATCATCTGCATTCTAACTCTTGGTTTCTCCACCTCCTTAACATGTTCATATTCACGGGGAAATCTTTGGTAGTTATTTTGTAGCCCTCAGCGAGACTACACTTCACAGGCCCTTTCTCTGGCACTATCTCCTATCATTCTTCCTTCAGTAAGACAATATGGAACCATCATTCTCCTGCTCTTAATCTTTGAGGTTTCTTCCATCCCAGAGTTGAACCATGCTTTGATATCTTGTCACATTCTTTCATTCCATAATTGGACCAGTTTTGATATCTCCTCACATTATTTCTTCCCAGAGTTGAATCGAGCTATGATACCACTTGATGCAACGGGCAATCCGTCCCCTGCCATCAGAGTACGTTCGCAGCAGAAAATGTGTTTGTGAGTGTCTGATAGGAATCACAGATGCCATAAATCTTCTTCATGCTGCTACATTTTCCTTCTTTCCACCTAATCATGCCACAACCCCTAGGTTTTTACTTCTTCACCCATGTATCCATGTTTTCTTACCTTTAGCACCACAATGGATGCTACAAAATCACCATTCGGTACTAACCAGCCTACTTCATGTTCACTTGTTGCAACTCACCTTCCGTTGTAACTTGCCTTCTGCTGCACTAGCTACAACTCACCTTTTGTGGTGAAAAAACTTTTTCTACAACTCGACCATCATGTTGTTACAACTCTTTTCTTGTTGTGACTTTCCTTCTACTGTAAATCACCTCTTGTTGCAACTCGCCTACTAACTCGTTGCTACAATTTGTCTTCTGATGCAACTCACCTCTACTACAAATATCCTACACCTGCGTCTACAACATACATTCTTCTACTACAACTCACACATCCTACTACAAGTCAACCATCATGTCGATGCAACTCATTTCTTGTTACACCTTTGCTAGGACAAATCCTTTCGTCGCAAATCCATCATCCTCATGTTGTAACACTCGTCCTATTAAACACACACCATATTGCAACAACACATCTTGCACAATATATCTCTACTATGATAATCCTTTGTTGCAACTCATATATGACAGTAATCCATCTCCTGTTACAATACGCCTTCTATGAAAAATGCTTCCCATTTCATCTTCTTTCTGTTCACATTTTTTGTACTCATACAAAACCCTCAATGCTCTAGAACCAGGGCGCTCATCCTCCCTATGGGAGACCACAATTTACAACACAACCTTCCATAGACTCATGCCCCTGCATAGCCATATCAGATAACATCATTATCTACATGATTTTATCATTCACGCAAGACATTAAATCACACATAATTATGTCAAGAACACAACACACAATATCCTACATGAATTCATTCACACACAGAAAGGGTAAATCTATAAATCCCAACTCTTTTATTCATTTATACATAGTAAAATAAAATGGCTCAATGGCTAGATTTGAGATTACAATATTCGTTGGGTTGCTAGGCCAGAGGCCATGGCAACCTCAACCACTTCTCTCTCCTATCTCGCGATATCTCCTCTTCTTGGTTCTACCAGTTCCCCATCAATATCTTTGGTGTTGTGTTTTATTCTTTCCAAAAACTATTCGCTTCAGTTTCCCAAGGCTTCTCATGCCCTTTCATCTTTTGTCTCTCGATTTTTCCTTTCTTCAATGACTCTTCATCTCTTGCGCATCTATTCCAACTTCAATCCAACAATGCCCTCCTCCTAAGCTACAACATCCATAATTGCTTCTATGAAAATTGTCCTCTATAGTGTAGCCATCCACGCACTTGTCCATTGTTAAGAACCAAATATCAATATAACATAGAAAAACCTCAGAATAAGTACTCAACGCCTTGAAAAAGAGAGAAATTTAGATAATAAGCCTCTTCGAGGGGGAAACCTCCTTATTCCCACATAAATGTACAATTCCAAGATGATTCCAAATGAAAATGTCTCCTTGGTATATATAGGAGACTAGGAGGTATAATTACAACTAATGTAATAAAGATGACATAAATAAAATAACATTACTAATGTAATATTCCCAAATTAAGGGGTAATGAGCCAATATTAGGGCTTAACATGCCCCTCCCCTTGAGACAAGTGTTGCCAGCAACGCTTGAGTAACTCTAGATGCTTCTGTATAAAAGACTCATTTTCCCAAGTGGAATCTTCAGTCGGTAGTTTCCTCCATTTAACGAGATACTATGAAATGGATCTATTCCTCAGCTAGTCAACTCTTGTGTCAGTGATGGCTTCAGGATCCAATATTATTTTTCCTTCCTCATCAAGTTCTGGCAATATAGTTTGAACTAGGATCTTGTTGCTTATAACCTTATTTAAGCATGAAACATGGAAAACTGGGTGTACTCGTGAAGATGCAGGCAACTCCAATTTGTATGCCATAGTACCAATATTTTGCAACACCTTATAAGGGCCATAGTACTTTGGTGATAATTTATTATCCTT
>SNQJ01S0026729.1:44832-98689 GCA_010110895.2 Picea sitchensis | reverse complement strand
AAACAGCATGATGTATACTATCCATTCATGGGTGTTGTATATTCATGTGCATTTTCCTTCATGTCCAAATACCTTTATCAATCTTGCGGTCCAAAACCCATGACTAGGGTTGACATCAATGACAACAATCAATCTTCCAACAACTGCATCACATGTGTATGTCCATCACAAAATAACCAACCAAGAGTCATCCATATGTTGGTGAAAAATTGGAGGTTATGGTTCTTGTGGCTTATAAAACAAAGGTCCTATCGTATTTTAAAGTGCTTCCATATTCAATCTCCATAAGGAGAAGGTATCACTCAAAGCACTGTCAAGACTTAGATATAAATAGGATATTTGCAATATCAAAATAACATCCATGCTTACTACTAACAAGAATACTAACAGCTCATTACATTTGTGCACAAATTGATATACTCAAATCACAAACATCTATAAATAAAATATATAATATCCCCATGGAAACCATTTAAATTTTAAATAAGGACAACATGCATCATTTGAACAATACATAGAACATAAGGCAATTGATGGATTCATTCATTACTTTTAGACTATGTGTGTTACAATACATTACAATAGCCTCATGTAGGAAGTGGGTAGAGTCCATAACCTACAAAACTTCCTCTCTTAGATAGAGGATATTGTTGAACAACAATTACAACATCCCCCTTTTTCCCATGCTCCCCTTAGCCATACAAATCTACTACCCACTTTTTCCCCTTAAATCATAGACCAACTTAACTACCAACTACTACTCTAACTATTCCTTCCTACAATTAGTTAAATATTTCGGTTCATAACTATTCTAATTGTGGTGGTGCATCATTCCTCTATCCATTACCTTGGTCAATGCATCTTCCTTGTCCTATGCAACATTCTTCTATTTTGTGGATTATCCCATTACTATTATGTGCTTCCCAATTAAAATCCTCCTAATTATCCTTTGTAGGTATAGGTTCTACACCTTTATTCTCTGCTACCATATTCTCTGGCTAATTTCATTTATTTTTTTTAATATACAGAGGTTCATTGGATATCTGATGAACCGTCTAATAGACATATTTGTCAGAGGTATGGCACCTTCGTCGGATATATTGTTTGTCTATCGGATATTTTTCATACCTATTCACTGGATATCTGACGAACCGTCCGACAGACATATCCGTCAGAGGTATGGCACCTCCGTCGGATATATTGTTTGGCTATAGGATATTCGATGTGCATATTCGTTCATTATTTGATGCTCTGTCTGACAGACATATCCATTGAAGGTATGGCACCTCCATCAGATGTATTGTTTTTCTGTTGGATATTCAACGTACATGTCCCTCTGATATTTGACAAACCTACATCGTGTATCTTGTTTCTCTGTCGAATATTTGACGTTTGGTTACATCGGACTTCTGACGCGTATGTTCGTCGGATATTCGATGACAATATGTTCACCAAATATCCAACAATAATTTTCTGAAAAAACTGGTAACCACGTTTCATCGAAGCACCAATGGAATTGCATAGACAAATCGACGTACCGCCGTCAGATTTCAGTTCACAAGAAGTAGTGACTTGGATGACCAAATATCTTTGAATTTTGACCTTGATCAAGTGTAGTATTTGATATGCTATCCCAACTTCCTAATGAATTTGTCTTCCCTCTAAGAACCCAAACTGATCTCCATAGATTTGTTTTAATAGTACCCTTTTAATCCTTCTGGCAATAACTTTTGAGATAATTTTGTAGATACAATTGCATAAGGATATTGACCTGAATTTTCAAAAGAGGTAAAGTTATCATCTTTAGGAAATAGAGCTCGAAGGTATTGTTGAAGGCTCCTAGAATTTTTCTAGTGATTATAGTGGCCTCCACCACTCTTCTTAGATCATCCTATATGAATTCATAGCATCCAAAAAATAATTCCATAGGGAGGCCATCTAACCTTGGAATTTTTTTTCCCTTTAGAAGCTTTGTAAAGTTTATAGCAATTCCTCTTTCCCCACTTATTTCATCAATTCTTGGTTGTCCTCCTGATTGAAAAAACTATGAATTGAGTTGGATAGCCTAATAACTTCATCAATAGTATCCTAAGAGTCCTCTCTAAAAATATTTGAGTAGTTGACTCCTTATACAATATCCTTGAAATTTGTTTCCCAATTGTTGTTTCCTTTGTCAATTTTCCAAATAGAGTTAACATTTTCCTTTTGTTTGCATATCTATGAAATAACTTGGTATTTTCATCACCTTCTCGGAGCCAAATGGCTCTGCTCTTGATCCTCCATTATTTCTCTTTTTCCAGCAATAAGTTCCTTTTTTTCTTTCAATAGCTTCACCTCCATATTATGGGCCTCATTCAAATACCCAAACCCTATACTGTTATATAGTATTTCCATCCCTTCTTCCAATTCTTTAAGGAGCTTGGCATATTTGTAGTTTTTATCCCTAGCCCATTGGGTTGCTACCTTATTTTCCTCTTTCGGATATTTTTGGAATTGTATCAATGTTGATTCCCTTGAGGATGAATCATAGTATTTCCATCAAGATTTTATATTGTTTACAAAATCCTCCACCTTCAATCATTCTAGATAGTGGTCAACGTCTCCTCCTGAGGTGACCCACTATTTTACCCAAATAACTTCATCAAGAAAACCTTCAGAGACAAAAAATTGGTCATTCCTCTTTTCAATTATATTGTCACCGGTTCTTTTGTTTCTACAGGTGGGAAAAAACTTTGTTAGTTCAATGTCCAACAGGCCCACTTCCTCCAATTTTAAAAAGAAGTGTCTTGATAGACAATTTATTTGGGCTACAAATCCCCATATTTCAAAGGCTTATAAAGTAAAATTAAGGTCTCCCCCTATCACCACAAGGCCATTTTTGATGCATTCCAATTTTAAAATATTGTACCAATACTCCACCCTATCTAAGTATGGCCCATATGCATTCAAAACATAAAGTTCTCTTACCATATCCATGGAGAAGAGGGAAACCCTTACGCCTAAAGGAAAAGCCTAGGAATTATTTAGGATGAAGGAGCACATTTTCCATCCAATTATATTCCCACCAAATTTCCCAATAACATCAATAAAGTTGAAATCCCATACACTCAAAAATTTAGAAATTTATGGAATTATTTTCTCTCCTTCGTTCATAATTTACTTAAGCATGATAATATTGGGTTTTAAGGACTCTAGTAACCTCTTAATGGCCAATTTCTTAGAGAGATTGGCTAGCCCTCATCAATTTAATGTTAGGTATATCAATTGAGAACCTCACAAGGGGCATTTTCTATAAGGGCCCATATTAATGAAAGTTTCTTTCCACATCGGATCTATGAGGATGTGTGTTTTTGCACCATGGACAAGTGAGATTGTCTCCCTCTTTGATTAGGTTTTTTACCTTTCTCATCCACAAACCCTAACCCCCTTGCCACTTTCCTAGGGAAGTAGAGGGTTCCATTACCCCTGGGTCTAAGTTTTTATTTGGAGTATTCTTGGGAATGGAATCTCTAGAAGGAACCTGTTCCTTCCTTTTTTTCCTAGACCGTGATGTAGATGTCCCTACCTAGACATTAACTTCTACTAGAGAAATTTAAATTGTAGGTAAGGAATGAGATTTGGGGAGACAAGTTTTTTTATTCCTTTTAGTCTAGGAACGAATTCACTAATAGATTCCAACCCTTTAGGTTCTACCTCTATCCCCCAAGATCCCAAAACAAAAATTTCAATGGACTTTCTTTTGCAAGGGGAAGGAATCTAAGGTGAATTACCTTAAGATAGCTTGTCGACTTTGTTGCACTAACCACATCCAAACTTTGATCCTTATGAACACTTGATGCCAAGGGCTTAACCTTTGATTCCAGTGGGCTAAGTGGAGGATTTTCGCTGACCCTTTTATTCCTAGTTACCTCGGGTATTCTTTGAATGATAGGGGTTTATGCTAGTTCCACTCCCAACACTTTCAGTTGATTTTTCGGCATCCATATCTTCCTTTAATAAGGATATAAGCATTCCATTGGTAAATGACCATAATTATAGAATCACCCACACTTAAAGGGAATGCCTTCATTGTCAAAAGTGAGTTGGTAAGAGTTTTCCCCACACTTAATGACCATTTCTCCTGCCAACTCCTTATTTGTCTCTAATCCCACTAATATTCTTTCCATTCCATAATACCTTGTATCACAAAGGTGTAGTTTGCTTCATAGTATGAGTCAAGAGCATTTCATGTTTCTTCAAATACCTCCTCCAACCATAAAAAAAGAGGAAGACATGTAATGTAAACCCATACTAAAGGATATCAACCCATGCAGTTCTTGAATTGACATCCACATGCCATTTCTTCAAAATTAAATTTTGAGAACCCCACTTCCATCTACTGTGAAATACTTGGTTTACCTTAGTGATTATTTTGGATAATCCAAAATAACCATCCTTTATCCAAAGTCATAATGGGGGTAGGGTATCCAACCATAGGTTCAAAAATTTTCTTGGTACACTCCTTAAGACAATCTTTGTTCATCCTCCTACTAGGGAACCGACCAATAACTTCATGTTCTTTGAATTTCATCACATCATTGAGCCTGGTTTTGGCCCCTAAGTTTAGGCTTATCGACTCCTATAATTTCTTAATACATTTTTATTTCTTAAGTCTCCTTTCTCCTTCTAGAGAAGGATGCCCTCAGCTCCCTGCTTTAATTGTAGTGGAGCCACTCATGATGGTAAAATCCAAGGATTTTACCATAAAACCTTCCTCTCATTTAGTTGCTAATAAACCAAAAGGATTGCAAAACAAAAGATCAAACCTCTCATAGGAGGCAAGGGTCATGTCATCAGTATTATTACCTTCATAATGTCAAGTAAATGCTTCAATCTCTTCAATATGATGGATTGAAAATCAAGGATTTGTAGGACCCTTTCCATCGCGTGTCGCTACTGGTGTGAATGAGGTAGCATTAATGTCCTTGGGAAAAAAAATCATCACAATCCCATGCCTCACCTTCATCTTGGATTCCACCCTAGAATCGATATTGGATATACCTTGTGCTATCTCACTGAGGATATTCAATGTCTCCTCCAACTTCTACTTCCCCATAGGGTACCACCTCCCCTCACCCACAAGTGTTATGTGCGTATGGAGAATTAGGCTTTTCTAGATTGACTAGCCCTCCAGTGGATCAACTGAGTAATCTAGGATTTCCTATTCCATTTCCAGCTCTAATGTGATGTCCTCCACCCTCTAGAACCTTGATATTTCCTTAGCTCGATATCAACAAGAACCCTAGTTCGCTCCTGTAGAAACCCTCTTCTATATCCCAAAAAGATCGTTGGTGTTGTTTAGTGAAAAGCAGCATGTCATAGAAGAGGTCTACTTAGGTAGATTGTTAATATCCATGTGAACAGATATTGGGAAACTATTAAAAAAATAATAACTTAACCTGTAGCATGCCCTTGTGTTAGTCTTCAGCGTGTTATCATAGGTTGTGGTCAAATCATAGAGTGAATTATGGCCAAGGAGTGTCCACACCTCATAGGTGGTTTTCTCCCTATTGAACAAGAGGTTTTCTCAGAGTGCCTTCATGATTAATTGGAAATCCTTCGTTATCTTGCGTAATCTATATGACGAAACAAACATTTATTTTTGTCAACCCATCAAGACAAACCCTAGATCATAAGGGTGTTATGTGACTTGAGCAGACTCGGTCGTTACACCTCAATATGACCCATTGAAATATCAAATCAAGGGATCCATCCTTAACCTCAAATTATGCAATATATAGATAAGATATGTGCATCAAATAAAAACAATTTTAATCAAATTTCCATATTATATATAATATATATATCCCTTTTAAAACCAAAAAAAAAATCAAACCAATAACATTATTCTCCTACTAATTTTTTTTTGTTTCTTTGTTAATGTGGCCGAACCTGTTGGCATCAGGATTAACCTGTGGCTTGAGAAACCGTGACTCAGGGGCATCTAAGCCGTCAAAATCACCCGAGGATCGCACCCGGCATGAGCCACACCAACCCTTAACATGGTTGGATTTTTTCTTCACAGGTTTCGAACCAGTGACTTTTCAACACGGAGTGGCTTAACAACACACTCCATCACTGACTGTCCTACACCTCGGGGACTATTCTCCTACTAAATTGTACATATACTTACAACGAAAAAAATCAAACCAATAATATTATTCTCCAAATTATACATATACTTACATCTCACTTAAATTCCATAGATCTTCAATGTACTATAAATAATGTTTATCTTTGTATTTTAATTATATACATAATATATTTATTTAAAACAAGCTAAATCTATATCTTTTATTATTATTATTTTCCAAGAAAACTATATTAATTATAAATTTACAGTTATAAAATTTTACAATATAATCTTGAGCTTACCACGAATATTTCAAAACTCTTTGAGAACAAACCATATTTTTCCTTGGGATTGGTTAAAAAACAATGCAATGTTAAAATTTTAAATTTAATAAAAAGTAACATAAATTTCAATGAAAGAAAAAGGTAATTCCACATAACTACACTCCAATCCAAAATAAATACCCACTTAAAAAGGAGTGGAGTGCCATTGGTCCTCTCCAAAATGGAAAAAGAAAAAGCACTTGATATATGATTATTCCTCAATCTCACCCCTATCTACACGTTAGTAGGTGGTTGACTCTTGTGAAAAGACATTACGTATATAATTTTTTTAAAAGGTTTTAATAAAATATTCATATTTTTTTCGAAGTGGTTGAATTTGGGGCTTTAATTAAAAAATTTCCTTCAAATCAAAGAAAGCAACACCATTATATGATAGAAAACATGATTGAAGAAAAGACTTGAAATTAAATTATGATTTTGTTTTAATAAACAAGTAACTTTTACATTATTGTTAAAGAAAAATTCATACTCATTGAGAGCTTATGAGTCTTTTAGCTTATTGTTAAAGAAACATAAATAGAAATGAAGCAAAGAATAATTACATAAAGTAATTAATTTAGAACACAAAAAGGTTGTGTCACTATGTACAAGTTCTTAATAATGCTCTATGAGTGAGTGTGTGAGAAAGAAAAGATGCTTTATTGTTATGTTTCATATCATACATAATATACATCGAAATATATTTCAATTACAAGATGGATATAGTGTAGTTGAACGCACATTGATTCTATAATTATCAATGTCTCATAGTGTGGCATTAGACCATATTGGCATGCAAAATTGGTTGGATTTCCATAATGGTCCTGGCTACAATTGGCATTCTTGGTGCACACGTGAATATTCATTGTGTGCAGAAATTTTCATAGAGGGTAGGCGTAGGTTACTAAAGGTGGGTGCATGTAGGTTATTGAAGTGTGTGTGCACATGCTAGAACTTGTTGCGCCCATTATTTTCTATGCCAAATATTATTGAGGTTTTGGGGTTCTCTCCCAAACCCTATGGCGTTGCTTCTTCTTGACCCCTCCTATTAGAGATAGCAAGAGGTTGCTAAGGGAACTACCTTTGGACCATGTGATCGCATTATGTGCATTGGTGTTGGGGTGCAAAGGTTGGCTTGGTTGGAGGAGGTAAGTAGATAGGATGAACACTTTCTAATGCACATGAGATTGTGTGCGAGAAAACTATAGTCATGCTTGAATCAACAACGAAACCTTATCTTTTACAAAGAGACTATTAGCTTTAACCTAGAAAATTAGAAATACTTAGCAAAAATGACACATTGAAAAAAAAGGGCAACAATGAAAATATTGGGACAAACTCAAACAACCAACACAATGAAACACAATGGTAGAGGAAAACACAAAACCCCCATTGAAAATTAACTTGTATAGTTCATAAGACACGAGCGATGGAGAACAAAAAAATGCTTCTAAAATGTTTAAAATATGATTCCACGATTGGGTTGGCATTTGCAAGGGGGTATTATTTAACCCCATTGATAAATAATAATCAAGTTAGCATGGGATCTTGTAAATATCACTAACAACGAAGTAGAATCCCTAGTTACCTACCAAGGGATCTATGTTATAAAGTAGAAAGGTATTCTTAAATTAACAATCATAGGTGAATTAAATATTATCATTCGATTGCACTTGTCGTGCGAGCCTCCCAAATAACGAATAATGGAAAGAATCATACAAATGGAAATCTTCCTAGCTTGGAGCTTCCAAAGAGTATCCTTTTACCAAGTCAAAGGAGCCCTCAATGTTGATGCACAAAGACATGAAAATGTAGGAGTCACCCTGAAGGAAAGTGATTTATCGCTTTTAGCACCCTTGTAACTTAGAACAATAACACATGCATTCTACAATATTCAATCATATGTACAAACACATAATCAAACTAATTGACATTCTACAATCTTCAATCATATGTCCAAACTCATAATCAAACTAATTGACATTCTACAATCTTCAATCATACATAAAAAAATCATAATGTTGTCACCATAAAACCAAGGCTTTGATAGACATTAACATCATCTCATCATTTACAAGGTTACATTTCAAGACAAAGAAATCTACTTATAATGGTTATGTAGCATCAATAATCAAATGAATTCATGGTGATTGGAATAATACCAATGGCATCACTTCCATACTTATCATATCCATGTTGATTTGGAAAATGGCCATTTGTTAGTCTCATTTCATTGTAATCATCAACCATTCACATCACATAAGATATCTATGAACTCATCATTCACATATAATCTAACCTACTTGTACAACAAAAGCACATGATTACAATCTTATCATCAAACCATACAACATCATCCTCAAACCATAATACACACACACACACACACACACACACTCACACATAAGTTGAATGTTTGGATTTTCATCATACATTGGTCCATATGTGCCTATTCATAGCTAAATAGGCCATCAATAACATCAATTTTATCTTCTTGATCGTAAAAAGACATAACTAAACAAGACAAGGAACTACATACTCTTCCTCTATAAACAAAACTTCAACATGAATTTTTAAGGAAAAAAAGGGATACTAAAGATGTATGAAAGATGCATCCTCCCAAGTAGTAGAAATAGGGCTATAAAAATCCAAATGGACATTTACCTAGTCCACTATGCACTGATAGAGTTGAAATGTGTGATGGTCCAATAAGAAAACTAACTCTACCTTCAGAGTCCCCTTGTCTATAATTTGTGGTTATTTCCAATCTAGGACATTAGAAGGATCAACAATATAACCTTGAAGAACTGACACATGAATTAATACATCATGCATACTACTTGATATTGGTGGTGGAGCAAGGAAATATACCATAGGTCCAATCCTCTCAAGGATCTCAAATGGTCCAACATAATGAGGGAGAAATTTCAGATCCTTTTCCAAACTTTATGGAGATCTTCTTGGGCTTAATCTACAAGAAGACTCTAACACCCTGTATGAAACTGTGATCCACTCTATGTGCATCCCCATTGATCTTATAATGATCACAAGCTTCCTTTAACCTCTACTTGATTAATACCATTTGATTCTCCATTTACTAAATCACTTTAGGTCCCACAAGGATTATATCCTCCAACATTTTCCAACTAAGAGGAGTCTTGCAAGATATCCCATATAACAACTCAAAAGGTACCATGACAATAGAGCTATGGTATTTTTTTTTATATGCAAACTCAACCAAAGGAAGGTACTCTTCCCACTTGGTTTCATTACACATCATATACATCTTAAGCATATCCTCAAGTACATGATTAACTCTCTCAGTCTCCTCATTTGTCTCAAGGTGATATGTTGTACTAAATTTATCCTAAGTTTGCAAAGAAGCTTGAAACACTTTCTAGAATCTCCTTATACATATTGAATCTCTATTTGTAATAATATTTTCGAAAACTTAATGCAACCTTACAATTTCCCTTATGAACACATGTGCTTTATAATTTTCTTTAGTCGAAATAAAATGCACACTCTTGGTGACTTTGTTTAACAACCCCCAAAGAGTATTACTTATCTTAGCTATCATGGGTAATTATACAATGAATTCCATAGAGATTACCTCCCAATTATGCTTTGGAATAGCATGGCACTACAAAAAACCTAATGGATGGTGATGCTCATATTTCACTAGTTGGCACTCTAAACACTTGGCTACAAAGTGAGCCACACCATTTTTCATGCCTTCCCAAAATAAATTGGTCTTCAAATTTGCATACATCTTCTTCACGCTTGGATGCGTTGCATACAAAGCAAAATGAGCTTCACTCAAAATTAGCTCTCGAAGATTATCTCCAATGAGAACAAAGATTATTTTCAAGAATATTATTTTTCGATCATCACCACAAGTGCACCCTTTAAACTTTGGTGTCCTAGCACATTCACCAGGAAAAACATATCTCACATTTGTGCACCTAATGTCCTCCTTTTGAATCCTCAAATACACTCCCTTAAAACTACTTTTAAGGGTATCACTGAGAAAATATGAGCTCTACGGGTGAGTTCATCGAGAAATTAGTTCAAATTTCCTTTGATATATGTAATATCAAATTCATACTCACTCAATATCTTAGAGTGACATCTCTATCTTGCATTTAAGTCACTCTATGTGAAAATTCATTGAAATCTATCATGATCTATTTTTAATTCAAATTTCTTTCCCACCAGGTAATCCCTGCAATATCTCAAAGAATTCACCATTATTTCCAACTCCAAATAATGTGTGGCATTGTTATCCTCATGAGGTCTTAGCCTCCTATAGGTGTGTTGTAACCATGAGATGTTCATGGACTCTTAGGAACTATGCCAAGGCATATGAAAACCTACTTTAGGCCACAAGATGGCTCTTGGACTAGAGGGGTCTCCCTCATCAAATTCAAGAAAGATGACTACCCAATGTCACTAAATAGCAACTCTCAAAATTTAGTACAAATAATAAATGTCAAATTCAACATAACCAAAAACAAGATAAAAGGGGTGAAGGAAAAGGAAATTGATTGTCATTAAAAGACATTTAAACCTCTCAGACCAAAGGCCTTTCCATTGGTCACTAGAGTCTCATTCAACAGAGCACAAAATATGAGAATGAAAGGTGGATGAAAATGAGAATAAAAATAAACCTCAAATACAACAATGAGTAAGAAAGTATTTGTTGGTTTGAGATGAAGAAAAGTTACAGACAACCTAGGATTTTATGTAAGTCTTCAGCTATCTGATAAATGAAAGGATTGTTGGGAATTAACAAATGAATCCAACAAAATGAAGTGTAAGAGTTGAGCACAATGTGTGATTCAAAAACTAACACTTATAAAAGTAACTCGCAAGTGTATATGTTAACTTAATGAAGACATATATATAACAATGGTGGTCATACCAAATTGTTGTCTTCAAAACCTGTAAATCTGACTATAAATTACCATAATAGAATATAGAACAGAGATGAAATTTAAGAAGCTTAATATAGAAAAAGAGAGAAAAATGGGGCTCTACTAGGAATGGGTTGTGAATCTGTAGATTGATCCCTTGGTATTTGAGAAAATTACAATAGCCCCTCAAGCTTCATTACAGAGGACATAGTCCTCACTACTAAAAATTACTAACCTCTCCCCCCTCTGATATGTTCCATAATCTAAATTTGTCACAACATCTTGTAACCAATGACGTGAATCACTAAACCATCAACATTATTTTTCATGTTGAATTATTGTTCTCCATATTGGCCATTGGAAACCTGAATTTAGCTCTACACAAACTTTAAACTCAGCAGTCGTCGAATGAGCTTCGAAGAAAATATTGACTGTTGATTTACAAGGTTAAGGATTTATCCCACATTTGTCATGAAATTCATTTTCAATGAGTTTATATTGAAAAAGAATTTCCACATCATTTGGGTGTGGTTGGAGATATTATGGAACTCTGTGTGGTTGATGAGTATAGTTTACTTTTGATCTCAGGTTCCAACTCAACTTGATAAGCTTTAACCCTTAATTGAGACTAGTCTTATTAATTCGGTGATCGGTTAGCCCGGTGATCCCAAACCTCTGGTGGCTTATAATTCTTGGTTGGAAGTTTCTAGATAGCTCGATGGTCGGTTGGCCCGGTGATCCCAAATATTTGGTGACTTCTAAATCATGATTGGCTCGATGCCTGGTTATCTCGGTGCCCAATGGTTGATTCTATGAACTACCCAGTGGATGGAAATTCTCGATGAACCAGTGTACGATTATCCTTGTGTCATGATGGTCCAAAATTGGTACACTTCGGGGGGAGAAATTTAATAAGGGCCATCGACTTATATTTGTTTTCTCCCGATCAAATCAGATTGGAATTTTGAGGTAACGGGAAATTGGTGGATTTAGCACAAGTGTTGGAAAATTTTTGACAAAGTCATTTTTCGTTACAACATTAGGCTCCATATGGGAATAGTGTCTCCCTGCGAGGCACTAAAGAAATGTAGACCAGGTGCCTTCACTTATTGAAACTGTGTCCCTTTAAATTCATGTATCTACTCTGAAACCATTTCCTAAAAACCTATCCATGAAGCCATATCTCTGAAATCATATTTTTCTCTGCTTTGAGACCTCGCTTCATTCATTGACTACTGAATACAAACTTTATGCACAAACTGAAAACCAATTACTCTGCAAACTAAAATTAATTGTTTGACTGCGAGTTTATTTATATACAATATCTCCTACACTGATCAACTCTACTCATTTCTTAGGTGTAATGACACTTCTAGTGAAACCATTCATTAAATGGATATACTCCCTTTATACAAATAGTTGAGAAAGAATGAAACAAGTCTCATGATTGCATCAAAAAATTAATTGGCAAATTATACTTACAATCAAATAATGTTAATCTCGTGATACCTAAGATATTTGAAACTTTTTCTAATGTAGACTCCATCCAATCAGCAATAGGATCCTCGAAAACATGGAAGAAAATATTTTGATTGACGATGAATCCATCTTCATTATAATCATCAGTGAACTATTGTTGTACACTTTTTTTCTTTATGCTTCCTTAATAAGGATGAATTCTTCCACTTGAGATTCTAATGAAGAAAAAGGAGGAAACAAAATAACTTCATCACCTTTTAAAATTTCAATTGATTCCTGTTCACTATTGTCAAGCTCTTTGTCTTTTAAGACCAGTGACAACAATACATTTGTCTATGTCTTTTTATCAAAATCCTGATAGACATCATAAATCATTCCATTGATACAATTTTTGTAATATGATGCTTGGTAAAAATTGATCTTCCTCAATACCAAGCTCTGTCTCTATGTCATAACTGTCATATAGAAGCTTATGGTTGCAATACTTAATATGATTAAACTTAAAACTTTGCAACCATGTTCTCTTCATTTACTCTTGATTTAATACAAATGTTGGATATGGAATAATAGACAAATTTTGAGGCTCCAAATGAGAGAGTTGAAGCTCATCATCATACTCATAGAAAATAGATGGGATGCTCCATATTTCTGTAGATGGTGATTTAGAAGTTTTCTCTTCCTTATTAACTAAATCACTACAAGAATTATTCGCTTGTTCTTTATGCAAAAACTCTTGAACATAAAAATTATTGGCAACAATATAAGTTAGGAATAAGCTCAAATTAACATTGATCCTTTTCTTCAAAAACGGGGGTCATAACTTCTTCATGAATTTCAACATAAGCATCTTTGTATACATCAAATATAGGCACAACATTTAAAAATACAGTATCCGAAAGTCCAAAAATGTGTCTATTCCTTATGTTATTTTGCATAAGGAATTCCTTTCTTTGAAGATCTTCATGGAAATTGTATTGAATAGCAAGATCTTCTTTCTTTTCAAAATATTGATATAGAATATCCTCAAATTTATATGATTCATTATTTAACGCATCAATAGTCACTGCATTTTGGGATATGTATTCTTGACCTTAAAGTATGAAAAATGATTGTATTGCAACAAAATGTGATTGGATGTCAATGTCCTTATGAAAATTTCTTGAAGCTTCTATAGGTGCTTGAATCTCTTCATCAATATCAAGAAAAATAACATCGGTATGTTCAACCAAATCTTGAATTTGATTAATAGGAGCATAATAGAAAATTGTATCTTGATGAAAATCTTTATGAATTTCATGATTACCAACATCTTCCTTAGATTCATCATCATTGAATTCCTTTTCCTCACTGTGAAAATCACTTAAAAAAATTATGCAAAAAGAAGTGCCCCATTCGTTGACATATTGTTGATTTGGAATATGAATATGTCTTGTCCTGCTCCCTTTTTCAATATTTTGAACTGGAGAAACATGAAAATTTGATTTTATTCGTTCCTCTTCCACTTTCTGATTCTCTGAAGTCATACCTTCATACATGATTTGATTAGGCAGCTTCCCACAAGCCCATAAATTATTCTCTGTCTCCTTAGCATCAATAAAAATATGTTCCAATTTTTTAGACTTCCTTTCTATGAGATAAAAGGCCAAATCAAGATGATGTGCTAATGTGCAGTACACCTTGGCAGAATCTTCACAAGGTCGAATATCAATAAGAAAATTGTGAAAATTTTCAAATATTCTATTGAATTTTGTAACAGTTTCATCTTTCTTTCTTTCTATAGCATAAAACTCGAAGATATATTGATGATAAGTTTTCCTTTCAACCCATTTGTGCAAGAAAAGAACATGAAAATCAGTCCAGGAACTAATGGAATCAACTGTCAAGTCTCTAAACCATTTTCTATCTTCCCCTTGCAAATATTGAGTGAACATCCTCACAAATACATCATAATACTGAATATCTAGGTAATATGTAAAGTCTTCAAAGGCTATTATGTGTTTTTCTATTGAAATGTCATCTTCTCCGTTAAATCTAAGGAGAGACTTAAAATACTTCTCAGGAAAATTTTGAAGTATAGGTGGCAGTTTAAGAGGTTTATACATGTTTTTAACCCAAGGATAAATATTTGCAGGTTATTCAGAAAGTATACTATTGAATGTAAGAGCTGGTATATTAGTCTCATTCTCAACTAGTTTACAAGACTGACTATGCTTTGGAAGAATAATGATTTGGACTTTTTGTTCAAGAAAACTTTCAAAAGCTATTGAAGCAAGAGGCTCATAATTATTTTCATAGGGAAATAATGAACAAGGCTTATCTACTTGAAGAATACAAGAATAAATCGGGATTTCATTTTCCAAGAAAGGAGGTAAAGTTTTAGATTTATGATTCTCTCAATATACAAGATAAAGAAAAATGTTTTTGAATTGTATAGGAAAAAGAAAAAAGGGACTAATTGGAAGAACCAAAGCTTCATGAAAGAAGGTCATCATTTGATACCTCATCATTATGCAGTAATCCTTCATTTCTCTATTAACAAGGTTGATTCCTAGTGGAGCCTTAAAACTTTTATTTTAGTCTCCAAGTGCATTTTCAATGTGTGTAGAAGTTGTCATAGAGGGTAGGTGTAGGCTACTAAATGTGGGTGAATGTAGGTTGTTGAAGTGTGTGTGCACATGATGGGAATTTTTGCACCCATTCTTTTCTATGCCAAATATTTTTGAGGTTTTTGGGTTCTCTCCCAAACCCTATGGGGGTGCTTCCTCTTGACCCCTCCTATTAAAGATAGTGAGAGGTTGCTAAGGGAACTAACTTTGGACCATGTGATCACATTGCGTGCACTGGTGTTGGGGTGCAAAGGTTGGCTTGGTTGGAGGAGGTAAGTAGAGAGGATGACACTTTCTAATGCACATGAGATTGTGTGCAAGTAAAATAAGGTATGCTTGAATCAACAACAAAACCTTCTTTTGTACAAAGAGACTATTAGTTATAACCTAGAAAATTAGAACTACTTAGCAAAAATGACACATTGAAAAAAAAAGGAAACAATGCATATATTAGGACAAACTCAAATAACCAACACAATGAAACACAACGGTGGAGGAAAACACAAAACCCCCTTTGAAAAATAACTTATATAGTTTATAAGACACAAGTGATGGAGAACAAAAATTTACTTCTAAAATGTTTAAAATATGATTTCATGACTGGGTTGGCATTTGCAAGGGGGTATTATTTAATGCCACTGATAAATAATAATCAAGTTAGCATGGGGTCTTAGAACTATCACTAACAATGAAGTAGAATCCCTAGTTACCTACCAGGGGATCTATGTTATAAATGAGAAAGGTATTCTTAAATTAGCAATCATAGGTGATTCGACTATTATCATTCGATTTCACTTATCGTGCGAGCCTCCCAAATAACCAAGAGTGGTAAGAATCGTACAAAGGGAAATATTCCTGGATTGGAGCTTCCAAAGAGTCTTCTTTTACCAAGTCAAAGGAGACCTCAATGTTGATGCACAAAGACATGAAAATGTAGGATTCACCCTGAAGGAAATTGATTTATCACTTTTAGCACCCTTGTTACTTAGAAAAATAACACATGCATTCTATAATCTTCAATCATATGTACAAACTCATAATCAAACTAATTGACATTATAAAATCTTCAATCATACATAAAAACTCATAATGTTGTCACCATAAAACCAAGGCTTTGATAGCCACTAACATAATGTCATTATTTACAAGGTTACATTTCAAAACAAAGAAAATAATGGTTATGTAGCATCAATAATCAAATGCATTCATGGTGATTGGAATAATATCAATGGCATCACTTCCATACTTATCATATCCATTTTGATTTGTAAAATGGCCATTTGTTAGTGCCATTTCATTGTGATCATCAATTATTCACATCACATGATATATCCATGAACTCATCATTGACATATAATCTAAACTACTTATACAACAAAGGCACGCGATTACAAGATCATCATCAAATCATACAACATCATCCTCAAACCATAATACACACAAGATAAATGTTTGGTGGTTCATAATACATTGGTCCATATGTTCCTGGTCATAGATAAATAGGTCGTCAACAACATCAAGTTTATCCTCATGATCATTAAAAAAACATAAATAAATGAGATAGGGAACTATTGTTAGGGACCTACCTCCCTAACCCCTCAAGTAGGTAGAATAATATTTGTTCCATGTAATAAAGGCCGACATTAGTAAATAATGCCTATATAATAATTTGAACAAGTCTAACCTAAGAAGACTTAACAGAAGCTTCCACTTCTAGAAAGATCTTCCTCCAAAATGTTCTTTAGAAGATATAATTAGTATAAATAGGAGTAGAAGGCATGAGAAAGTTTTGTCTTGAGAATTATTGTAATAGAGCTCTTCTCTATTGGAGGTTTCCCCCTCGAAGAGGCAAGTGAACTTGGATTTCTATCAATGAAGGTATCATTGTTGTTGTTGTTTTTCTCTCTATTTTGTTGTTCCATTGGTATTTATCATAATATTTATGTTTTTTATTTATAAAATACGTATGGTACCTTACAAGTTGTAATAGAGCTCTTTCCTCTACAAAAATTGTGGGAAAAAAAATTCAAGCTAGATACACGTACTATTGACATATTTAAAGCACATAGATCTATCGTTCGGTGGGTAAAACTACAGTTGGGGAAGACTACACGTAGGAAATATAGATGGTTTCACGGGGTTACTCGAAACAAACGTTTCACCTTGTTGGAAACCTTTGTAACCCATGTTGGTACCCCTTTGAGTAGTATTGCATCAGACAGAATCTATACATGTCAATCACTCCCACGTACCGTCAGGTATATCAATAGTCCCATAGGTTTCCTGAAACCAACTCTATATCAGTTTATTAGCCACCTGACTGCTATAGTGACACTGATAACAACACTCGGGAAGATACTCTCTAGTACCTTGGTAATCGGGTAGTATGGATAAGGGTATGGTCAATCCTTTTTAGTTGGTGCCCTGATATATTGGGATGAGTACTATTTTTCAACCCCACACGTATATCAGAGAGCTATGGCATAAGGAAAACTCTTTTATGTAGGACCCCTAAAAACCCTAACCCTTGGGAATGGAATAGAAGGGATATTTTGTCACATAACCCTACCTCATGCATCCTAGTTGTGAAATTCCTACACAATTGTCCCTGTTAAAAATTTGGTCATTTCTTCACTGCAGTATTCTTCAGGCTGGAGTATAACTCTGTTGGAGTAAAAAACAAGTATAGTGGTCCCATTGATGCCCTTATTTGGGAACTATCCCAATGGATTCCTCTCTTCACCCTGATCTTCGTGGTACCTATAATTTCTAAGTTTTTTTTGTGGACCCACCCACACTCCCCAGCACCTTATTTTGCCTCGATCCCATTGTATTCCTCTTTTTTCCCTGATCATATTGGTGTATATCACTTATCAAATTTTTTTCCTTGGACCCACTCCCCCTCCCCGACACTCCTCATTCCCAAATGACCACCACTCGCAACCAAGAAATCATTAACTTGGAAGTTGAATCCAAACAACATAAGGATACCATCCAGAGAATGAATTCTGAAATTGCTTTAATTAATTCTGACGTTGAATCCTTCAAGGACCAAGTTAAGGGAGAATTTGACTCCATCCACTCCGCTCTCAACCAATTTTTGAAACAATCACAGGGCCCTCCCTCCTCTGACCAACCTTCACACTCCAAAGGTGTGAAATCTTCCCATACTATATCATTTCATTCCAACTCCCTTCATCATGACCCCCGTCTTCCTAGAGTTGAGGTGAACAAATTTGATGGCTCGAATCCCACGGGCTTGGTCACTCAAATGGAACATTATTTCTCCTTACATGGAATTACTGGTGAGTTGGCCAAAAACATTTATGGTGTCCTCTATCTGGATCTTGAACGTTGGAAATGGTGGTAATGGTGTAAAAATGCATACCAAGGGTATGTTTTTTGGACACAAATTGTTGCATATATTTATGAACGCTTTGACACCAAAACCCACCATTTAGGTCGTTTGACCATGTTGAAACAGTCTGGCAAAGTGGAAGGATTTATAACCATCTTTGAGCACTTGGATTTTAGAACAGAGGGAATTCTAGATGTGTTCTTTAGGGAATTATTTATTAGTGGCCTCAAGGATGAAATCTACACCCAGGTCCTAATGGCTCACCCTCAAACTTGGTTGGAAGCTATAAAAGAGATAAGGAAGCATAAGATATTGTCTCCACCCAAAGTAGAAAACCATCCTTTATTCCTCACCCTTGACCCACCAAACCCGCCCCTCCTGCTACTCCTCTCAGGATCTAGAAATTAACTAGGGTAGAAATGGTTGAATGCCAACTCAAGGTTCTTTGCTATAATTGTGATGAAAAATATTTTTTAGGGCATAAGTGTAAGGAACATAAGTTGTTTATGCCCATTTCTGATAATGTTGTTGACGAGGAGATCGATGTTTCCCAAGTGGAAAATCTACCCCCAGCATATGATATATATTACTCTATCATCTTTTCCACTAGAAGTTGAACCGTTGATTTCATTGCATGTCCTCACTGGCTTCTCTGCTCCCCAAACCCTCAAGTTAATTGGATACATTAAGCATAGGAAATTCATCATCTAGTTGACAGTGGCAACACTCATAATTTTATTCATTGCTACATTTCCCAAGAAATCAATTTCTATATTTATGTAGTCAACAACTTTCAAATCATGATTTCCAATGGTGGTTCCATGAAATGTGGTGGGTGTTGTGAAAATGTATGCCTACAAATTGGTCAGTACCATCTAAAATCTCAAATGCTTTCTATTGACATGGGTGGGTGTGGTATTTGTGCTTGGTGTTGAATGGTTATGCATTATCGTCCTCTTCCTAGAGGATTTTAAGGACCTAACCATGAAATTTCAATAGGATGGATAGCAATATAAGTTCCAAGGCATCACAACAGGCTCACTTGATATCATCAGTTCCCATCGAACGTAAAATCTACTCAAAAAATGTCATTTTTGCATTATTTCCCAACTTCGTTCCATTCAATTTGTTGGGACACCTTCTATGCACCCTAAGCTCCAATCTATTCTCTCTCGACACCAAGATATTTTTAACACTCCCCATGGAATTCTCCCTTCCTGTAGAATCCATGATCATTCCATTCCTCTAGTACCAAGTAGTCTTCCTCCAAATGTTCACCCTTAATTTCATCCCTTTGCCTAGTGTTGAGTCCCCATTTTGACACTTCTAATGCCCTATATTACCTTTTATCTGAGCCTATTTTACCTATTCCATGTGTATCTAATTGAATGTTTCCTCCATAATACACTTGATGACCGTGTTCACGTGCATAAGAGGTAACTTATGATTAAAGAATGATTTGTTTAGTTTTATTGAGTTAATTTGATTAAAATCTTGATTATGTATGATACTAATCACTTTGACTCTTAAGCAGCATGATCCGGTACCCAGTGTATTCTGGTACTAGCTTGTGCTAATCTGGTACTAGAAATAATTCAAAATTTTGGAAAGCTTCTAGAGGAAAATCGAGCACATGGGTTTTCTCCAAAATGATGTTTTCATGAGGGAACATATGTCATAATTCACCCATATTGTACGTGTGGACCTCCAGCTCAGGGGGAATGATTCTGCCAAAAATATCAAAAAACTTAACCTGCCAACTTGCGCCTCGATTTCCGTACATATGGTATCAAATCTAGAAATTCTAAAACATGGGTTTTGTCCTGAATATGATAAATTGAGTTTAACATGGGCCATTTTTCAAAATTAGAATTTTTTGGGGAGATATTGGTGGGGGACTAACTTGAATCTGCCCAAATTGTTAAAAAACATAGATTTTTGGGATTTATCCTAAAATTGTAAAAATTGTTTTCTTAGTTTGGGGATTCTGTTTCATCCATTCCTCCATGGATTTTATGCATAAATAATACCTCATAGGTCTGAGTAGAGAGGAATTATCATGATGTAAGAATGGTTCTTAAAGGAGAATTGTTATGATATAGAATGGATTCATGAGAAGACTCTTTTTGTAAACCTACTTGTTGAAGATTAATGCAAGATTGAATTCAATGATTTTGTTTCTCTTAGAAGTTAACATCTGGTGATCTAAAAGCTTCCATGTTGGCATCGGAAAGGGCCACCGATTCAGCTTGGTAAGCTTATTGTAAATTGTTAGTGTAGATTTTCATTTCATGTATTTGTTATTTTGATTTCATGTTATTTTGTTTGATTTCACTATTTGAATTTGTTGCAAAGTGTGGTAATGCAAGAACAATTGGATCTCCATATTTCACCATACATGAGCTTTAATGGAGCATCCCACTTGTTATTTTAATTTCTACAGGGAACAAGATCTGAGTTCATCTCTTCATTTCATGAGCCTCTAATGAACATACTTGTTATCTAAGCAAGAACCTTTCGATTCATTGTTTGCTTGAGAAGATTTGTTATCATTTATCTCTTCTAAGTTTGGAGTGGTATTGTTGAAGTGTGCCCAAATTTTCTTGTTAGTTGTTGTTAAGGATATTAGCTACAGATAACAGATTCAAAGTCCACATTTCCACTTCATGAGCTTGTAAATGGACAAGGCATTATCTGAGAAAAATCTTTTGAGTGCATGATTGCAAGTTTTGCTTTCTAATTTATGAATTGTGTGAAGAGTGTTATTTTTGAAAACATAGTATTTTGTTATTGAATGTTTCTTCTTCAAGCTATACTCATCAGGCATAGGAACCTATCTGTTATCGGCACATATAGTGCATCAACTCTACTGATTAGGAATCATGGTTGATAATTTATGTTTGATAATATATTATGTAAATAATTGCACCAACATTTTGGCGTTGTTTTCGGAGAGTTGTAAACGGTAATAGATATTATTAGAATCAAATTTCTTTAATGGTTTTGGATTGGTTTTATGGATGACCTATCAAGTTTGGTGTGTTTTTCTTTTGCAAACAGTTTTAAAATTTAGATCTTTAATGATAAATCATGTTTGGGGTGCTGTAAGAACCCCCTGAGTACTAATCTGTGTTGCGAAACAGGGATCATCAACCAGCTGGAATAATTCAAGGATGATCAAGAGCTTGAAGAATGTTCCTCGAAGAAATTTCTCGCATTCTGGCAGCAACTGGGATATCCGCCTCTCAGGAAGAACATATATTCACAGCAGTCAAGAATCTAGTTGTCTCTCCACAGGAAGATTTGGAAGTCTCGTCGGATTCCTCTTGTCAATTTGTTAAGGAGAATAAAGAATCATGGATAGAATTCAATAAAGAGAAACTAGTGGAACCTGAGATTGAGGAGTCTTTATCATGCCTCTCAACAGATATTGTATGTACTCCAAAGACCAATCATCTTGAAGAGGATAATCTGCATAGCATAATACATCAGGACATTCAGTGTGACCTAAACAAAGAAGAGAAACAAGAATATAGTGATCCTATTGAAATATGGTTTCAATTAGTTATTATGTCACACCACTCTTTTATTTATTGTTTGATCTCATCATCAAAGCAGTTGGTTCTTCATACTCCGGTATGCATTAAAATTTATCTTTTAAACCTGAGTATGGATATATTTCTAACCCTGTTACGCACATGGCTTCACTAGAAGTATTCCTATACTTGAAGGACATTTTATTTTTTTCAATTAGAGTAGGATAGGTAAATAAATAAATAAATGTTGCACATAAGTACAATGCAACCTATCTTCCATACTTTTTATAAATGGGAATGTCAAAATCTAATAAAGCAATCAGTTTAAGATCTTTTGTTCCTATAGTAGATTTATTTTTAAAAGTTATGATGATTTTGTTTGGAATATTATGAGAAGGGAATATCTTCATCCTTTGAATGCACACATGATACTGGAAGGGTTTCAAAAGTGGACAAGGCATCCTTGTCAACGAAATATAACACTTAGGGGAGTTCTTCATGACCTATTTCTTCAAAATTCTTCTTTTTCCTTAAGTTGTTAAAAATTATGCATTCGTGCTTTATCATTACTTATCTATTTTAAGGCCACTATTTCACAAGGATGATCGATTAAGTGATCTTTTAATAGCAGTTGAAACTGAATGTTAAGTTCAAACCATTTTATTCATAGCTAATAATTCAACTTTTGACATTTTCCTTAAATTTTTTGTTTGTAAGCATGAATAAAAATCCAGTTTTAATTAGTTCTATTGGTTTGTTTTTAGCAGGTGTTCACAACTCTCTGAGAAGCCCTTTTTAGCATCTCACATTGTTTGCATGAGGCCATGCAAAACGTTAGGCATGGGGGAGTGGTTGTTGAAATCTTCATATTCTTTTGCAACTTCCGTCGGCGAGGCCAAATCAACATGTTCAGTGTTGGGATTTGATAGTCATTTCCATAATTCTGGTACCATTCTATTCTGGTAATGCAGAATTACGTTCATCTGGTACTACAAACAATGTTTGCCTCTGCGTTATTCTRGTACTGAAGCACAACCCTGCGTCCATCCGGTACTCATGCGATCTGGTATTGGTAATAAGGTGTTGGTATCTCTAATCATATATTTAAGTTTTGTTGCTCGATTTAAGTACTAGGACATATAAATTCAACATTTTTTGTTTTACTAAAGGAATTAGACTAATTATGCAGTAAACATATGGTTACTCTCAATTATTGCACGCTCCCTACCATGAACTTTTGCAAGTCCTCCTATACATCTCCTCGTATATTATCACTGAACTCCTTTGTGAAGTGGTTGTCATCGTAAATGAGCAAAAATCATCCATCATATGCCCCTTGCATGTTATTTCTATCAAAGATCATTTAAGTCTTGTGTTGAATTATTTTTACTCTCATGCACATCTTCCTCCTACATTTATACACTCAACCTTGAATGAATCATCCTTGCTCTCCTTTAAGAAGATATTTTCACATTTAGCTCTATATGATAATGGGTGCAATTGTCTTATTACCTCATCATTTTGAAGAAGTGATTGCTCATTGAAATATCCATTGAAAAGTGGTGACACCATTATGTATAATACTAACCTAGTTGATTCAAACAAGTTTTTATCCAAGTTTTTCTTTACAAGTTTTTCTTTGAAGGTATTGATGAAAACCTCATGTCGTGGACCGCCCTTGCAAAACCGCAATGAACTTTCATGAGAACCCTAATAGGATTAACTAGAGGGACCTCTTAGTCATTATCCGAGGTGTTCCATTATACATTGAATAGTTGAGATTTAAGTTGAATGTGGATGATGTCACCCTTGGGATAATTGCAAACAATTAATTATGTGCCTAATAAATATAAAACACTCTCGTACCACCTGCCTTCCTTATACTCTAAGACCGTCAATGAACAGTATACATTATTCTAAATCTTTTGAGTAATATAATAAAAAGGAAGTATCAGGAAGTACAAGTAAACCCACCAGGGTACTGAACAGGCCTACTGGCAGCGGGGCCATTCTTGTATGGTACTAAGGTAAACCCGTCAGGGTACTGAACAGGCCTGCTGGTAGTGGGGCTATGTCGGGTAAAGGGAGTTGAAAAACATAAAGTGGCACACTTAAAACTAAACATAAACCCTTGGGTATCATTCTGAAGCAATCATTATCAAATCAATGCTATAAGATGACCTTTATATCTCTCGGATGATGTTCTTAAGAACCTTCAAGTATCCACTTTAGAGTTATATCTTTAAAAAATATCTTTACACGAGAAGTGGGACCCTCAGTATGTGTAATTCACCTTACCTAAGCAAGAAGAGCTTCATCTCTAAAAACTTGGATCCGAAACGAGTTAATCATCTTGGGATGTATTCATTTATGTGTTCCTCTCTTCAAATGATATCTAAATTATGCTTATATCACTTTTGTTTTAAAGGTAATCTAGCCAAGGGGGATTATTAATCAAAGTCATTATGAAAACTCTTGGCCACTATTCTATAATCATATTAGAGTCACATACAGCCCTTTCTCCTAACTTTGATCGAAAACATATTGGATAAGACTTAACTTCAAGGAATGCTTGATCGAGTGAGGAGTAACATCAATTGTGAAATTTTGAAGATCATTGTTGCATGAAGACATGCAATGAATTAAGCATGGGGGAATGTTGAGTCTCCATTTTGACACTTCTAATTCCCTATATTACCTTTTATCTGAGCCTATTTTACCTATTCCATGTGTATTTAATTGACTATTTCCTCCATAATATACTCGATGACCTTGTTCACGTGCATAAGAGGTAACTTGTGATTAAAGCATGATTTGTTTAGTTTTATTGAGTTAATTCGATTAAATTATTGATTATGTATGATATTAATCACTTTGACTCTTAAGCAGCATGATCCGGTACCCAGTCTATTCTGGTACCAGCCTGTGTTAATCTGGTACTAGAAATAATTCAAAATTTTGGAAAGCTTCTAGAGGAAAATCGGGCACATGGGTTTTGTCTAGAATGATGTTTTCATGAGGAACTATGAGTCATAATTCACCCATATCTCACATGTGGACCTCCAACTCAGGGGGAATGATTCTGCCAAAATTATCAAAAAAACTCTAACTGCCAACTTGCGCCTCGATTGTCATACATATGGTATCAGATATAGAAATTCTAAAACATGGGTTTTGTCCAAAATATGATAAATTGAGTAATAATTAGGCCATTTTTCAAAATTAGAATTGGTTTGGGATATATGGGTGGGGGACTAACTCGAATCTGCCTAAATTATTAAAAAACACAGATTTTGGGGATTTATCCTAAAATTGTAAAAAATGTTTTCTTAGTTTGGGGATTCGGTTTCATCCATTCCTCCATGAATTTTATGTATAAATAAGACCTCATATGTCTGAGTAGAGAGGAATTATCATGATGTAAGAATGGTTCTTAAAGGATAATTGTTATGATATAGAAAGGATTCATGAGAAGACTCTTTTTGTAAACTTACTTGTTGAAGATTAATGCAAGATTGAATTCAGTGATTTTGTTTCTCTCAGAAGTTAACATCTAGTGATCTAAAAGCTTCCATGTTGGCATCGGCAAGGGCCACCGATTCAGCTTGGTAAGCTTATTGTAAATTGTTAGTGTAGATTTTCATTTCATGTATTTGTTATTTTGATTTCATGTTATTTTGTTTGATTTCACTATTCGAATTTGTTGCAAAGTGTGGTAATGTAGGAACAGTTGGATCTCCATATTTCNAATGGTGTCATTTTTGTTGCAGTATGAAAGGAAGTGTTATACCACCATTCTGCCAAGGGTAACCATTTGAACCATTGTGTTTGTTTATCAGAGACAAAGCAACGAAGGTAGACTTCTAGACATTTGTTCACTATCTCATTTTTTCCATCATATTGAGGATGATAGGATGAGCTATGAGCCAATTGAGTACCCAAAGAAGAAAATAATTCTGTCCAAAAATGTCCAATAAAGATGGGATCTCTGTCACTTACAATAATCTTTGGGCTTCCATGTAGCTTTTGAACTGTCTCCATGAATGTAGTGGAAACTGTAATGGATTTGAAGGGATGAGAGAGTGAAAAAAAGTGTGTGTACTTGGTCAGTCTATCAACAATCACCATGATGACACTCTTTCCTTCAGACTTCGATAACCCTGTTATGAAATCCATGGAAACCTCCTCCCAACACTGACTTGGGATGGATAATGGTTGTAAAAGAACTGAGGTCTGTTGAGTATCAATATTGACACTTCTATTACCCTATATTATCTATGTATGAGTCAATTTTACCTATGATATGTGTATCTAATTGACTGTTTCATCCATAAATGCAATTAATGACCTTGATCATGCATAGAGATGTAACTTATGATTAAGGCATGATTTGTTTTGTTTTCTTGAGTTAATTCAATTAAAATGGTTGATTATGTATGATCCTAATCACTTTGAATCTTAAACAACATGATCTGGTACCCCCTCTATTTTGGTACCAAGGCTCCACCTATTCCGGTACCAGCCTCTGCCAATCCGGTACTAGAAATATTCAAAATTTTGGAAAGCTTCTAGAGGAAAATCAGGTACATGGGTTTTGTCCACAATGATGTTTTCATGTGGAAACATGATTCATAATTCACCCATCTCGCACGTGTGTACCTCCAGCTCAGGGAAAATGATTTTGCCAAAATTATAAAAAAAACTCAAACTGCCAACTTGCACCTCGATTTTCGTGCATATGGTATCATATCTAGAAATTCTAATACATGGGTTTTGTCCATAATATGGAAAATTGAGTGAAATGCAAGCTGTTTTTCAAAATTGGAATTGGTTTGAGAGATATGGGTGGGGAACTAACTCGAATCTACCCAAATTGTTAAAAAACACAAATTTTTGAGATTTATCCTAAAATTGTAAAAATTGTTTTCTTAGTTTGGGAATTCGGTTTCATCCATTCCTCCATGGATTTTATGTATAAATAAGACCTCATAGGTCTGAGTAGAGAGGAATTATCATAATGTAAGAATGGTTCTTAAAGGAGAATTGTTATGATGTAGAATGGATTCATGATAAGACTCTTTTTTGTAAACCTACTTGTTGGAGATTAATGCAAGATTGAATTTAGTAATTTTGTCTCTCTTAGAAGTTAACATCTGGTGATCTAAAAGATTCCATGTTGGCATCAACAAGGGCCATCGATCCAGCTTGGTAATCTTATTGTAAATTGTTAGTGTAGATTTTCATTTCATGTATTTGTTATTTTGATTTCATGTTATTTTGTTTGATTTCACTATTCGAATTTGTTGCAAAGTGTGGTAATGTAGGAACAGTTGGATCTCCATATTTCACCATACATAAGATTTAATGGATCATCCCACTTGTTAATTCAATTACTATAGGGAACAATATTTGAGTTCATCTCTTCATTTCATGAGCCTCTAATGAACATACTTGTTATCTAAGCAAGAACCTTTCGATTCACTGTTTGCTTGAGAAGTTTTGTTATCATTTCTCTCTTCTAAGTTTGGAGTGGTATTGTTGAAGTGTGCCCAAATTTTCTTGTTAGTTGTTGTTAAGGATATTAGCTACATATAACATATTCAAAGTCCACATTTCCACTTCATGAGCTTGTAAATGGACAAGGCATTATCTGAGAAAAATCTTTTGAGTGCATGATTGCAAGTTTTGCTTTCTAATTTATGAATTGTGTGAAGAGTGTTATTTTTGAAAACATAGTATTTTGTTATTGAATGTTTCTTCTTCAAGCTATACTCATCAGACATAGGAACATATCTTTTATTGGCACATATAATGCATCAACTCTAAGTATTACAAATCCCGGTTGATAATTTATGTTTGGTAATATATTATGCAAATAATTGCACCAACACCTAGAAAAATGAAATTGAGACAATTGTTCAAGAATTGCTAGAAGCGGGTGTTATCAGTCCTAGTAATAGCCCTTATTATTGTTCGGTAGTCGTGGTACTCAAGAAATAAGGCACTTGGTACATGTATCCTAATTTCCATGCCCTCAAAAAACTCACAATCAAATACAAATTTCTCATTACTGTAATTGATGACCTTTTGGATGAATTGAGTGGTGCTCAATAATTTACCAAAATTGATATTTGTATTGGCTACCACCATATATGTATGAAAGAGGAATACATTCCCAAGACTTCCTTTAGAACTCATGAGGGTCTCTATGAGTTCTTGGTCATGTTTTTTGGCCTGTGTAATGCCCCCACCACTTTTCAAAGTCTCATGAATCATGTCTTTCATCCTTTCCTCCATCATTGTGTCTTAGTTTTATTTGATGATATTCTCACCTATAATAAAACTTGGCAAGTCCATCTCGCCCATGTGGATCAAGTTCTCCATCTACTATCTAAGCACAATTTTTTTCTCAAACAGCCTAAATATGCTTTTGGAGCCTTTGAAGTTGAGTACCTGGGTCATATTGTCGGCAAGGATGGTGTATGGGTGGACCCAACTGAATCTATGAAGGATTGGACTCACCCTAAAACTCTTAAAATATTGTGTGGTTTCCTGGTTTTAATGGGATATTATCACAATTTTGTTCAGAATTGTGGAAAATTGATGCTCCTCTCACTCCCCTCCGGCTTAAAAAGAATGATTTCAATTGGACTCTTGCAATTGATCAATCCTTTCAAGCCTTGAAAGAGGCTATGTGCACGACTCCTATCATGGAACTCCCAGACTTTAACAAGACTTTTTTCCTAGAATGTGATGCTTCAAGGAAAGGAATTGGGGTAGTCGTCATGTAAGATGACTGACCTTTGGCTTTCATTATTAAACAATTATAGGAGCAACATTTGGGTCAATCAACCTATGAAAAGGAAATGTTGGTTTTTGTGCATGCAATGGAGCTTTGATGTCTTTATCTATTGGGGAAACACTTCTAAATTAAAATGATCATTGTAGCCTCAAGTATTTTATGGAACAAAGAATTACATCCCCAGAGAAACAAAAATGGGTGACCAAGCTATTTGGATATGATTATGAGATCATCTACAATAAGGAAAAAGAAAATGTGGTGTTTGGTGCTCTTTCAAGGAAATATGAAGAAGAAGGGTCCCCCTTTTCCCTCTCATTCATTGTAGCAAAATGGATTCAAGTTGTTCGCCATGAATGGTTGCAAGATCCCAAACTTTCTAGCCTGATCCAAAAATTGCAACAGGATTCACAAGCTTCTCCAAGGTACTCTTGTCACAATGAAGATCTTCGCTATAAAGGTCGCATGTATTTAAGAAAATAGTTGAACCTTAAATCCATGGTGCTCTTTGAGTTTCATGCTTCACCCACAGTTGGGCATTCAGGATTTACCAAAACATATGAATGGCTCAAATGTTCTTTTTTCAGGGAAGTTATGAAATAGGGCATCCACACCTTTATGGTTGAATGTAATATCTATCAATTCCATAAGGGAAAAAACGTCAAAACTCTAGGTACACTCCAACCACTCCCAATTCCACCTACTATTTAGATGGATATTTATATGGATTTCATAGTTAGCTTACCTAAATCGAGCAATAAATCAATCATCATGGTGGTAGTAGATTGTCTTTCAAAATATGCGCATTTATGTGCTCTTCAACACTTGTTCACCGCATCCACAGTGGCTTATTATTTTGTGGATAATATATTCAAACTTCATGGCATGCCTAATTCTATTGTCTTCGATCGAGATCCAACTTTCACCAACAATTTTTGGAAAGAATTGTTCAGGCTCCAAGGAACTCGATTGCACCTCATCACCGCCTATCATCCCCAGATTGATGGACAAACTTAAGTTGTCAACAAGTGTTTGGAAACATATTTGTGGTTTTTTGCATATGAAAGACAAAATCAGTGGGATTAGCAGTTACCCCTAGCTGAATGGTGGTACAACACATCTTACTATACTGTCACTTGCATGACTCCCTTTTAAGTAGTCTACAGGAAAAAGCCACCGTTGATTCTCTCATACATGCATGGTGTCTTCAAGGTTCAAGGGTTTTTCAACAATATTACATTCCACGTGATCATTATTTTTACCCTCAAAGACAATTTGGCACTGGCTCATATTCACATGAAGCAAAAAGCATATCAGATTCATTCTGAATTTCAATTTGCTGAAGGAGACCATGTGTCTCTTCGTCATCCACCTTATAAGAAAAATTAACTCAAAGATTAAAACTATCAGAAACTCACCCCCAAATGGTATGGTCCTTATACAATTCTCAAGTGAGTTAGGCCTATGGCCTACAAGTAATTATCTCTACCCAGTCACTCTAAGCTCCATCCTTTTTTTCATGTCTCATGCTTAAAGAGAGTGATTGGAACTAAGTGAGAAATGCAAACTAGTCTCCCCAATTTGGATGAAGAAGGTTTTATTTGATTGCAACCATAAGAAGTCTTGGAACGACCTGAGCATTGTCTCCATCAATGCACCATCAAGGAATTTTTAGTTCAGTGGAAGGATACACCTCCAGAAGATGCCACTTGGAAGCCGACTACCATTTTGCACCAATTTCCTCATCTCAAGCCTTGAGGACAAGGTTGTTTTTCAAGGGGGAGGGCATGTTAGGTAACTGACCTCCCTAAACCCTCACGTAGCTAGAATAATATATTTTCCATGTAATAAAGGCTGACATTATTAAATAAGGCCTATATAAAAATGTGAACAAGTCTAATGTAAGAAGACTTAATAGAAGCTTCCACTTTTAGAAAGATCTTTCTCTAGAATGTTCTTTAGAAGAAATAATTAGTATAAGTAGGAGTAGAAGTCATGAGAAATTATTGTCTTGATAATTATTGTAATAGATATCTACTCTATTGGAGGTTTCCCCTCGAAGAGACAAGTGAAATTGGCTTTGTATCAATAAAGCTATCATTGTTGGTGGTTTTTTTTCTCTCTATTTTGTTTTTCCACTAGTATTTATAAAAATATTTTTGTTTCTACTTTATAAAACACATATGGTAGCTTAAAACTACATACTCCTCCTCTATAAACAAAACTTCGACATGAATTTGTAAGTAAACAAAAAGGGATACTCGAGATGTATGAAATATGCATCCTCCCAAGTAGCATAAATAAAGTTATAAACATCCCATCGGAACTTTACCTGGTCCACTGTGCATCGATATATTTGACAAGTGTGATGGTCCAATATCCAAACTGGCTCTACCTTAAAATTTTCCTTGTCTATAACTTGCAATTGTTTCCATTCTAGGACACGAGAAGGATCAGCAATATAACCTCGAAGAACTGAAACATGAATTAAAACATCATGCATACTATTTGATATTGGTGGTAGAGAAAGGAAATATGCCATGGGTCCAATCCTCTCAAGGATATCAAAAGGTCCAACAAAATGGGGGAGAAATTTTATATCCCTTTCCAAAAGTTATAGATCTCTTCTTGCGTTTAACCTACAAGAAGACTCTAACACCCTATCTGAGACAATTTTCCACTCTATGTGAATCCCCATGGGTCTTCTAATGATCTTGAGATTTCTATAACCTCTACTTGTTTAATATCATTTGATTCTCCATTTCCTAAATCATTTTAGGTCCCACAATGATTATATCCTCCAATATTGATCTAGGTGGATCCAGGAACGCTCATAGAGGTTCGGGAGGATTAAAAATGCTCATAGAGGTCCAGAAGGATTCAAAAATGCTCAAAATTTGACCAACTCAAATGTTCACCAAAATGAAATCAATTTGTAGATATCGGCGATAACTTTCCAATGGCGTAAAAATCACCTCAAATGGAGTACGTATGCAAAAGCTATGGATGGTCAAAGTTTGGGTCAAACCAGAGAAAAAAGGAAAAAGTTAACAGGGTCAAGGCGACACGTGCCACCACTACAAGGGTGACATGTGGCATGATCGTAAATTTTGTATAGTGCTGACATGGTGACACGTGGTAGGTAAATGACATGGCATGTCCAGTTGGCAAGTGACTTGGCAATTTGTATAGTCTAGGTGGAGCAATCAAGTTTTGACATGTGGTACGAGGGAGACAATAAGAGATTGCCACATGGCAGTCCCTCATTGGCCTAGGATGGTTAATGGCTATAAAAAAAATTATGAGAGTCCGTAGGATCGAACTTGTGACCTCCCAAGACTTTATCTGAAAAAACTTGGTCAAAGGTTTATTCGACAGAAAAAAGGGTCGAGGGCCTAGCCCTTGACCCATTGTCTGATTTTATATGTATTGCAATATGTCCACACCTATGTTCGGATACTAAAAAATTTGGTTTTAAGCCATAAAAAATAAACCATATATATACCATACGTTATAACAACTCACCAACAAAGAGGGGATCGTGGAGGTTTGAACCCGCCACCTCCCCTAATATAATGTCATTCCTTAATCGTTTCTCCAAAGGTGCCTCTTGTTAAGGCATGTCCACTAACTAATACTTGACGCCTACCTAAGTTTGTGGACGAGACGTTAAGGGGACCACACCCTATTTAATGGTGCACAGACCAAGACCAAGGACACAGATGTATTACAGTGTCTCGAAGTTCATGCTCGACGGTAATTATACTTGGAGGTTGCACCGTAATGTATGCCATAGGGTTCTGGCACAGAATTGTATGAACTTTATACTCATTTTTATCGAAATTTCGCAAGGAATTCGATGGAATACTTTGTTTCTGATTTTGAGAAATGCATAAAAGGTCATTGTAAAACACAAACATTTGAGCATTATTAAAGAGGTCTCTATTGGAAGCAGACCTAGAGACGTAGCCCAAATTTGGTGAATTCTGTTATCAAAGTTGTGTATGTGATTTCAATATTTTTGTTCTATTTACGCTCGATTATTTGAAATTTATTCATCCTTAAAGTGTGTTTGGATAGATTAGTTAATTCACATGTAAATTAAAAACAATCAAGCAATCATTTTTATTGTGAAGATCAAGTAGATGTTGTTATGTTGTAAAGATTAATAATCATCTAAGTATTTTTCGGATCAACTTGCTATCAGAGCAGGTTTGACAAGTGTTTGTGAGTGAATTCTTACAAGGTCCAAATCCAAGCAAGGAGAAGGAAAACTTGCAAGTTACAATCCAAAGATTGGTTCAAAAGGTTTTACTCATTGAAGAGAAATGACTTCGCTGAGAAAATTGGGTCCTTACAACTCCGAAGATGATTTCTTTAAGGATTTTAATTTAATGAAATCCATGGTGGAAGAAATGTATGGGGGTCGAGAGAAGTACAAGGATAAATGTACATCAGATAAAGTTGAACCATTCAAAGAGGAAGGAGGAGGTGAGGAAGGGGGGCCTTCAGAACCCTCCTCACCATCATCCTCGCCATCCTCGTCTTCTAAGGGAAGTAAACATTATTCACATAAAAAGAATCCCTCTAAGAAGTCAGATCATAATCTGCCTTTATTAAAATTGAATGTCAAGATTGAATTGTTGACCTATAATGGAGAATTGAATGCCGAGAAATTGGACAATTGGATCAAGAAAATAAAGTATATTGTAGGGTATAAAATATCATGAGCGACACTATAAAAATACAATTAGTTGCTCTTTGACTAAGTGGCACAACCTTAATATGGTGGGAGAGTAAGACGTAAGTTGATATTGTTGAAAAATGTAAAGTAATATCTTCTTGGGATAAATTTACTAAATCCATAAGAAAATAATTTTATACGTTAGCTTATATACAAACGACAATTATAGAATGGAAGCATCTAAGGCAGGGTAAAGGCCAAAATATTCAAGCCTATATACAGAAATTCAAAAATAAGGCATTATCCTTAGGGATTTCGTTGTATACTCGAGAAACTCTTCTAAATTATATTGGTGGCATGCACTGATATCTTCATCACACTATTTTAATGTTTAACCCTACTAACATTGATAAAGTGTTTGTACAAGCTACACATCTAGAGGCTAGTAAGGGTAAGCATGTGATTGAATATAAGAAACCATACAAATTCGAGAAGAAATTGAAATGGAAATGGAAGAGTAAGAAGTCAACTTCAATAAATCAAGATAAAGGAAGACCTACATGTTCCCACTGTAAGAAAAAGGGACATGAGGAATCACAGTGTTGGAAGATGCATCTAGAATTTCAACCAAAGAAGTTCAAGGATAAAGGGAAGCAGAACATTGTTGCATCATCTCGACAAGATACAGGATCAGATTCTAGAGATGAATCAAATATCATGAAAATAGGAAGCAAAGGTATATCTACTATCAATTCTAATTCTTCAGTTCAATCTGTTGTGTCATTGAGCAAAAGAAAAGAAGCGAGTTTTTCCATGTCAAGATTATAATCAAGCATACAAAGGTAGATACTTTATTTGACAGTGGATCTCAAGCTAACTTAATATTTGAAGCAATTGTTAGGAAGTTGGGTTTGAATATGAAACCTCATAAAAATCCATATCCATTAGGTTGGATGTGTGAAGATGCTAAGTTGCAGTTGAGGAAACAGTGTAAGATCATATTTGCAATTAAAGCTAAGTTCTTTGACGAGGTTGAGTTAGATGTTGTGCCTCTTAAAATTTGTGGCATTGTCTTGGGTAGTCCATATCTATTTGACAGGAAGGACATATTCTTTCGTGAAGAGAATAAATATCATATTTTCAAGGATGGGGTTGAATTTATTGTCAGGGCTCATCGTATCAAAACTAATTTTTCTTTAGTGAGCACAGGGAAAATGAAGAGACTCATGAGTGCAAGTAAATATTTTGTTCTCATGATAGTGAAACAAAAAGAAGAAGATATAATAGATGATTTATAAGTTTGTGATATAGATCATAAAAAAGAGTTGGTCAAAATCATATCTAATTATGATGAGTTATTTCAGGAACCTACAGGGTTGCCTCCTAAGAGGGAGGTTGAACATGAAATTTATTTGCAGCATGATGCTCCTCTTTCTAACATTGGAATGTATAGTTCATCAGTGATCGAGAATGCAGAGATAAAGAAGAAGGTTTAGGATTTTCTTGATAAAGGAGTCATTAGGCCAAGCTCCTCTTCGTATGGATCTCCTATTGTATTAGTTCTGAAGAAAGATGGAATGTGGAGGATGTGTATTGACTTTCGAGCCCTGAATAAGATTAAAGTAAAAAATTGGTATCCTCTTCCCAGAATTGATGAATTATTGGATCAATTAAATAATGTTGTGTATTTCACTAAGTTGGACTTGAGAAGTTGTTACCATCATATCAGAATTGCAGAAAGCGACATATGGAAAAATACTTTCAAGACAAAGCAAGGGTTATTCGAATGGTTAATTATGCCATTTGGTTTATGCAATGCACCTATGACATTTATGAGGGTAATGAATGGTGTTCTGGCCTTACATAGATGATTTTTTCATCGTATACTTAGATGATATATTGATCTTTAGTCAAAGATGGGAAGATCATATAAATCATGTCAAGACAATCTTTGAATCCTTGAAGGAGAATTTGTATATAAAAATGTCTAAATGTGAGTTTGGAAAAACTTCTCTGGTATATTTGGGTTACATTGTAGGGAATGGTTAGCTAAAGATAAATATTTCAAAAGTATAAGTCATTGTTAATTTACCTAAGACAAATACTACCATATAATTCATGAGATTCTTAGGAGCAGTACAGTACTAGAGGAAATTCATTGCTAATTTTTCTTTCATAGCAGCTCCTTTGCATGCATTAACAAATGTTACACAGGTATTTCAATAGGGAGGCAAACAACAGAAAGAATTTGAGACATTGAAGGAAAAAATAAGCACTACACCAGTTTTGGATCGGCCATATCTACAACATCCATTTGATATTCAAACCGATGCAAGTGGATATGCCAGGGGAGAAATCTTAGAAATTTTTGTATACCCAGGGACGAAAGAGTAAATGTGATTAGAGAAGCTCATACATCTCTCATTTATGGTCATTTTTGCATTGATAAGACATTATCACTGTTGCAGAGATATTGTTATTGACCTCGAATGAATGTGTTGGTTTCCAAATATGTAAAAGTGTGTGTTATGTGTACCACAAGCAAGCCTAGCCACAGAAAGTTGTGATTATATATGCCACTTCTAGTACCTTCTCAGCCATGGGAAAGTATCTCCATCGATTTTGTAGGGGGGTTTTCAATGTCCAGTACATGTCATGATTATTTATATGTTGTTGTGGATATATTTAGTAAGATGTGTATTCTAATGCCATGCAAGAAACAGGTCACAGCTGAACAGACAGAATAGATGTTATTTTCTAATGTTTGGGTTCATTTTGGGCTGCCTACATCTATTATTTCAGATCGAGACTCACACTTTTTGGGAAAGTTTTGGTCTCATTTATGGGAGCTCATGGACACTAAGTTAAAGAAGAGCATTGTTTTTCATCCACAGACAGATGGACAGACAAAGGTGGTATTTAAAATAGTGGTACATCTACTTCGAGGATACTGTAGCAAGCATCCTAAGTTGTTGGATGTGCAGTTTCCTTATATACAACATGCGTATAATCATGCCATGCATTTTTTACTCAAAAAACTTCTTGTGAAGTATGTTCAAGGTATTTTCCTAAATCACCTATGGAATTTCCTTTTGGAGAAGCAAGAAAAGAGGATGGAAAAGATGATACAGATAAAGCTAAAAGGTTCATTCAAAATATATAGGAGGTACATCAAACAGTGTAGGAACAACTGGAGAAGAGCCAAGCCAAATACAAGGCTAGGCATGATAAACATCAGGTTGATCATTAGTTTGAAGTCGATGATAAAGTATGGTTACATATCACCAAAGATAGAATTAAGGGTGAAGGTAAAAAGCTAAGACCAATCTAATATGGTCCATTCAAGATCTTGGAGAAGATTGGTACTAATTCCTTTCATTTAGATCTACAAACCTACATGCAAATGTATTCAGTGGTAAATATTAAGAATTTGAAAATTTATGAGCCTCCTCTTATTATTGATCAAGATGAAAGTATTCAAGTTTCAGTAGTTGATGATTTTTCTCCAAAGTATTTAGATGAGCTATGGGAAGATAACAATTATCCACGAAAGAATTACGACTTCATATCAAGGTGATGTTGAATATATTCAAGTTGGTCTTAAAGGAATAAAACCAAACAAAGCAAAGTGGATCGAGATCAGGAAGGTGAGGGAGATTTACCCTCACTTAGTTGTTGAGTAATCAAATATTTTGGTGTTCCAAAAGGCTTCCAATAGGGAGGAATGATCCAGGAGGATCCAAGAACATCCGCAGAGGTTTGGGAGGATCTGAAACCCTCACAGAGGTCCAAAAGGATTCAAAAATGATAATACTTAGACCATCTCAAATTCTCTCTAAAATAAAATCAATGCTTAGAGCTCAACAATATTTTTCCAATGACGCAAAAATTGCCTCAAACGAAGTTCGTATGCAAAAGTTACGGATGGTCAAAGTTGGGGTCAAACCAGGGAAAAAAGGAAAAATTCAATAGGGTCAAGGTGACATGTGGCACAACCATACAGGTCGTACAGTGATAACGTGGTGACCTCACATGGTGACATGTGGAAAGAAGATGACTTGGAAACTCGTACATTCCAGGTGGACAAGACATGTTTTAATATTTGGTACAAGGGAGCTAATAAGAGACTGCCATGTGGAAATCCCTCGTTGGCCTATTATGGTTGATGGTTATCAAAAAATTTATGGGAGTCCGAAGGATCGAACCCATGACCTCCCAAGACTTTATCCAATTCCTTACACCATCACACCACCACATTGTTTCTTAACCATATGTGTTGGCAATAATATTTAACCTTGGTCAACGGTTTATCTAGTGACAAAAAGGTACTAGGGACTAGCCCTTGACCCATTGTATGAGGTTATATGTATTGCAATATGACCACACCTATGTTCGCACTAAGGGGCTATTAAAAACTTTGGTTATAAACCATAACAAACAAACCATATATATACCATATTTTATAAAAACAAACCAACAAAGGAGGGGATTGTGGAGGTTCGAACCCATGACCTCCCCCAATATAGTGCCATGCCTTAACCATTGCGCCAAAGGCACCTCTTCTTAAGGCATGCCCACTAGATAATACTTAACGCCTACCTAAGTTTGCAGACAGGAGGTTAAGGGGCTCGCACTCTATTTAATGGGGAGAAGACCGAGGCCAAGGACACAGATGCAGTGCAGTGTATCGAAGTTCATGCCCAAGGGTAATTAGACTTAGATTTTGCACTATAATGCATGCCACAGTGTTCCGACATGGAATTTTATGAACTTTATACTCATTTTTATCGAAATTTCACAAGGAATTTGATGGCATACTATGTTTCTGAGTTTGAGCAACGTAGAAAAAGGTCATTGTAAAACACACACATTTGAGCATTAATAAAGAGGTCTCTATTGGAAGCAGACCCGGAGACGTAGCCTAAATTGGGTGAACTTCGATATCAAAGTTGTGTATGTGATTTGAATATTGTTGTTTTATTTACGCTCAGTTATTTGAAACTTATTCATCCTTAAAGTTTGTTTGGATATGTAAGTTAATTTGCATGTAAATTGTAAACAGTCAAGGGATCATTTTATTTCGAAGATCAAGTAGATGTTATTATGTTTTAAAGATTAATAAGCACCTAAGGATTTTTCAAATCAATTCTCTCCCAACTAAGAGAAGTCTTACAACATATCACATATAACAAATAAAAAGGTACCATAACAATAGAGATATGATAGTTGTTTTTATATGCAAACTCAACCAAAGGAATGTACTCTTTCCACTTGGTTTGATTTTCCATCACATACATATTAAGCATATCCTCAATTACTTAATTAACTCTCTCGGTCTCCCCATCTGTCTCAAGGTGATAGGTTGTACTATAGTTAACCTAAGTTTGTAGATAAGCTTGAAACCCTTTCTATAAACTCCTTGTACACATTAAAGCTATATCTATAATAATATTTTCCAAAACTTCATGCAACCTTACAATTTACCTTATGAACACATGTTCTTTATAATTTTCTTTAGTAAAAATAAAATATAGACTCTTGGTGAGTTTTTTTACCAACCCCCAAAGAATATTATGTTTATTATCTATCATGGGTAATTATACAATGAATTCCATTGAGATTACCTCCCACTTATGCTTTGGAATAACATGGCACTATAAAGAACCTGATGGATGGTGATGCTCATCTTTCACTAGTTGGCACTCTAAACACTTGGTTACAAAGTGAACCACACCATTTCTCATCACTACACAAAATAAATTGGGCTTCAAATTTGCATACATCTTCTTCACTCTTGGATGTGTTGCATACAAAGCACAATGAGCTTCATTCAAAATTAGCTCTAAAATATCATCTCCAATGGGACCAAAGACTATTTTCAATAATATTATTATTCCATCATCTCCATAAGTGTACCCTTCAAAATTTGGTGTCCTAGCACATTCACCAGGTACAACATATCTCACATTTGTGCACCTGTTGTCTTCCTTTTGAAGCCTCAAAATACACTCCCTTAGAACTAGTTTTAAGGGTATCACTGAGAAAATATGAGCTCTACGAGTGAGTTCATCAAGAACTAGTTTTAAATTTCCTTTGGTATATGTAATATCAAATTCATACTCACTCAAGATCTTAGACCAACGTATCTATCTTGAATTTAAGTCACTCTACATGAAAATGCACCGAAATCTATTGTAATATATAATTAACTCAAACTTCTTTCCCACCAAGTAATACCTGCAATATCTCAAACCAGTCAGTACTATTTCCAACTCCAAATCATATGTGGCATTGTTGTCCTCATGAGGTATTAGCCTCCTAGAGGTGTACGCAATCACTAGTACATCCCACAAGGGAACACCACCCAAACCTGCCTTGGATGTGTCAGTACAAACATTGAAGTCTCAATCCATATCGTGTACTTTTAGTATTGGAGATGCAATCAATAGATGTTTGAGCGTAGAAAATGCTTTCTCACACTCTTATGTCCAAACAAAATTTACTTATTTATTTGTCAAAGAAGTAATTGTGTGATCGATATTAGAGAATACCTCTATAAACCTTTTGTAATAGCTAGGCAAACCCTAAAATCTATGCACCTCATGTACATTCTTTGGTGCTATACAATTTCGGATTGCTTATATATTTGTAGGATATAGTAGAATATCATCCCAAGAGATAGTGTGCCTTAGGAAAATATTAATTGTCTGAAAGAATGAGCAATTGAACATCTTAGCATATAACTTGTTTTCCCTTAAATGCTACAAAAATAACCTCATGTGTTCCACATTCACTTCCAGGGTCCTCAAATAAATCAAGATATTATCTAAAAAGACTTGGACAAACTTGTCCAAATATTTCTTGAATACTCTAGTCATTAAGCGGATTTGATTTCCAACCATGTATGGTATTCATAAATTGTAATTTACATGTATATATGTCTTGCTAAGTTGACATAATTAATAGGAAATTTGTGTTGATTGATTCAACATCATAATTGAAGAAGTTAATGGCTATTTTAATGTTGTAAAAGTGAATTTTCAGATATGTTTATCCATGATAATATTTCCCTAAAGGGATGAAACTTATCAAGACATTTTTGTATCTTTTTTCTTTGGATAGCTTAGAATATTGAAGTTGTTAAGGATTGAAATATTGCTTTATTTCCATTGTTTTTTTTCTATATTTCATAACATCCCTAAGGATGAAAATTCACAAGTTTAAGATTCAGAAAACCTCTAGTCAAAGAGGTGATTTTTTGTTTACATTAAAACTATTTTTTTTTTCTATATTTCATAACATCCCTAAGGATGAAAATTCACAAGTTTAAGATTCAGAAAACCTCTAGTCAAAGAGGTGATTTTTTTGTTTTACATTAAACTATTAAAGTGCAAAAATTTCTACAAGATATTGTTTCTTCATAGTCACCTTGTTCCACTACTTGTAATTAATGCATAGTTTTAAGTATCCATCCTTCTTATTCGTAAAACGTATCAATGCATCCCATGGAAATATTCTTGGTATGATCCTACCCAAATGTAGAAATGCCTAAAGTTGCATTTGTAACTCCTGTAACTTGGTTGTGGTCATTTAGTAATGTGATTCAAAGAAAGGTTCAGTGCCTAGTTTGTGTTGGATGGGGGAATTCAATCTCACACTCATAAACACATAAAGAAACTCTAACAAAATATGATAGGTGTCCCAATATGAATGACCCTCCTCATTGAAAACCATTATTGCATACATCTAGCAACTTTTTGTGAGGTTGTGATTCAATTGTAAAGAGGGCATAGCTCTCAAAGAAATAGTCTCTTCTTCCCATGAAGAGTCATAAGTTTCCCGACATCATCATAAAAGTACAATATTTTTCCTTGATAGTACTGAACAACCCAATGGGGTTCGATCCAATAAATACCTATGATTATATCATAAGAACCAATAGAAGTTGAATACAATTCTATATGTATACTACATATGCCCATATCCAAACTATACCTCTATACCAAAGAACCCACATAATGCTTCACTCCATAATCCATTTCAACCTGGTCAAAATCACTTTGTTATGTTTCCCCCATACAACATCTAACTAAAGAATTTGGTTAAATGAAACTCTTTATAGCACTAGGATCAACTAATACAGAAAGTGTACTACCATTCAAATTATTTGATGTCTCTAACACTAAGGATTGGTGCTCATCCTATCTATTTTATGCAACATCATGAATTTTATGAGCTTTCTCCATATCTCCTATTGTAGCCTCATTCTAATTAGTTTGTGCATTTGAATTATTTCCATGCTATAATTTCTCAAAGTATGCCCCCAACCCCCCCCCCCCACCACAACTCTAACATCCCCCTTTCAAAGGTGGCCTCAATGTCCTAGGTGTCCTTGCATAGTTTTTTGGTGAATTGTAAAGGGAACCGTATGAATGAACATCACTCTAATGAACATTAGGTTGAAAATATGTCCCTTATGCATTAGGTGGATTTATTTAATTCCTCAAGGTAATAACCCTTTGGGATTCTTGATATATAGAAGAAGAATGGGACTTGGACCTGCCCCCTTGAAAATTATGCTACGACGGTTTTCTTGATCAAAAAGCAATCGAAGGCCTAGGTGGATTCACAACATATACGTCTGTCTTTGTTGTGACCTTAAAAATGGATTATTATTATTATTATATCATCATCTCTACAAAATAGATCATCCTCAACAATCATTGCCCTCTGTACTGCCTCATGTAAGGTTCGACGACTAAAAATGTGAACATTCACTTTGACCTTTGGGTTCAAGCCATAAATGGACCAATTTACCCTTTCTCATTATTTATATACATATCATATGTAGAAAATTTTACAAACCATGCTCCATACTCTAGAATTATCCAATATCCTTTCCTCAAGCATATAACCTTTTACCCCCCTCAATCTATGGGTAACTAAGGAGATCATGTTTCCAATCCCACAGGTAGAAGATGTTAGCTATGATATTTTCATGGTCAAATTTTGGTATTAAAGATTCATATTTTTCCTATATAATCAAAATAACCCCTTCTTGTATCATTTTGGCTATTATTAGGTCTTATGAGAGGTTTTGAAGCTTGAAATTGAAGTTTTGAAACAGGCACTACACGAAGTTCATGCAGCAACCTGTTTTTAAGAAAATGACATAGTTTTGAGTTTTTTGTGATGGTTGATGTTGAAACATGATAATTACACTATTCCACACCCTAAAATACACATATGAAATGAGTAGTGAGGCAGAAAAAGGTAATGATAAGCCATAATGGCATGAAATATAATATGCTATGTTTTTGCCTTATAACAAAAAGAGGGGATTTGGAGATGGTTTTGTGATTCTTAGGGATACATTTAAACATGTTGTATCCTTCAAACGCCATTTTTTATCATCAGAAAAGTGTTTTGGGGCAATCTTGTATAAAAAAGGAGAAAACGGGTTGTTGAAAACAAGGGATTTTCTGGAAATGATTGTTTTTGTAGTCACGTTCAAACTCAGTCTCTGACCAAATGGAGAGGAATTTGTGAAAAAAAAAGAGGTTTTTATAAAGAACAATCTCATATACAAAAAGACCCCTCATTTTCACATAGTTGTCATGTTTTGGGAGATACAATCAGAGCTTTACAACTCATTTTTCAGATTTGAAACTATGAGAATTTTCTTGTTTTAGTCATCATCTTTGGGCACATATTACGCAGATATGGAGAGGTAATTTGAAAACTTGAAAGATTTTTTTCGAAATAACAAGCACATATAAAAAAACCTCCCTCGGTTTTTACACAAGTGTCATGGTTTGAGAGATACAGCAGATCTTTACAGCTCATTTTTCAGAAATACGCCATGTGTTGTGAAATGGAACAGTTAGCCCTTAGTTCAATTCCACACGTGCCAAGAGGAGGTGTCAAGTCAAGAGGACACATGGATGTTAAATGAGGATATTTTTCTAAACATCCTCAAATATTTGATCTGGTTTGAATGTATTTAATTCTTTAAATGTCAAACCCTAGATTTTAGGTATGGGACTGATTTTCTAGATTTTTTGTAATCTTGTTGATATGACTAACTAAAAATTCAACCCTAGGGGGTGTCATATATGTCTACTTTGAGTATATCGGATCCAAGCTTTGAGGATCTAGTTTCTATCTCATATATCTATAAAGCTCATGGAAAATCATATGTAAAACGGAGGATGATTCAATCCAAGGGACTGAGAGAGAGTTGGAGAGGGTGAACAGCCTATGTAATATTTTGAATACTCTTATGTAAGATATATATGTAAAGATTTCAACTGATAAAAAATTTCATGATCAGTTTGTTTTCTCTATCCTCGGTTCATCATTTCTCTTTTTCATCTGCTTAAATGTGTTTTGTTGATGTAGGATATATGTATGCAATTCGGTGTTGAGAAGACTATAGTATAGGATATACTGTAGTTTTCGCCACTAGACACATTTGAGACTTATATTTCAGAAAGGGTTTATGAATGTTGATTACTCTTCCCTGTAAGTGTATCAAGGATCCGAGTGGTTTTTGATTAACTTGCAGTTTTGTTTTCTTCATTTCCTCATTCCATTTCTCTATAGCCTTGGAGATGATCTAAGTTATATTAGCTTGACCTGTTACCCATAGAATGTTGAGACATGGTTATTGTTTTAAATGGAATCCATACCCAATGGCCAGCTGCTTATTTGCAGTCGTCTCACTGCCTTCATGTTGATGCTACCACTCTCTAAGTTTTCCTAAAACTAATTAAATCAAGGTGTGCTAGGCTTGAATCTTTAGCAGTCAAGAGTCAACTTCTAGTGCTAACATCTTTTGGCACCGTTGTCGGGGATGAAAATGAAGTAATCTTCCCTAGGAGAATGACAATGAATTTATCTATTGTTTTATGGTGAAAAAACAATAGACATGTGGTTCTTACTACATCTTTCACATGGAGACTCCATGAAGGACGTGTCCACAGTTGACTCCACTAATCCAGAAATTCAAAAGCCATGGAAGCTATACTAGCTGCAAGGTATGCATTCTGTGATTTTTCTCATGTACCTAGATTTCAAAATATTGTACCTGGTAGAGAAGCATGGGAACACTTCCTTCTGAGGTTTAAGGGAAATGAATATGACCATCCTACCGAGCACCTATTTGATTTTCATGAGTACATTCATAAGATGAGTATTTATCATGAAGATGTTCTTATCAAAATCTTCAGGAACTCCTTGGAAGGGAAAGCCCGTGAGTGGTGTAAAGCCCTTCCTGCTACTAGTATTGCTACATTGAGTGATTTTCATGTTGCATTTTACTCTCATTACAAAGCAATGTATTTAGCTGAGTTTTTATTTGAAAATTGTTGTGAAGTGTTTAAATCAAGTCTTCATCAGGAAGATTGTTCTTGTAATACTGAACAGGAAATGGAAATTGATGGTCAGGTTGTTAATTCTAATTAGATTCAAGAAGACACATTTTTTTCGTCCTTACCTGTCACTGAGGATGAACATTTTAGTGAGCATACTCATGTTCTTGGCTATAATAAAGCTAATGATTTTCATGAAATATTTCAAGGAGCATATGAGGCGCATTATTTTAGTAATGAATCATCCTTTACACTGGAGCGGAATTATCCTCTTAACCAGCTGAAAGCATGTCATGTTTTTCAGGATCCAATAACATCCTAGAAGGATTTTCCATTTCCACAAATCCCAAATGCTGCAATTTTTGGCATCTGATCTATTTTTAGTTGTGAGTACATGTTTTTTGTGGAATTTTTGTTGTTCATGACATACTCTCTTCATGTCCTCTTACTTAGCTACAAACAAGAATTACATTTCATGAGTCAAATGATTTTATGGTTTCATTGGAAATATTATTACACTTGATCAAACAATATTTCAATTTATTGGAGTAGGAGTGTGCATAAATAAGCTTGCAATGCAAGTATTTGATTTTCAGATTGAGTACAACATTCAGTTTATATTTGGTTTGCAACAGTATGTTTTGGTTTAAGAATAAGTTGCAGAATTTTGGAATGAGATGAATGACTCCATGGCCCAATGGATGAAGGCATAGGTTTTCTTATTCTTGGCAACTCGCAGGGAGCATGCCATCCCCCGTGGAGCCCATGTTAGCACTAATATTTTCATGATCAAATTTTGGTCTTAAAAAATCATATTTTTCTTATATAAAGATAATAAGGTCTTCTTGGCATCTTTTTGTCCATATTAAGATCATATGATGGGTTTTTAAGTATAAAACTAATATTTTGAAAAGGTCTCTACAGGAAGTTCTTGCAATTTTCCTATACAGAAAAAGTGTACTGGTGCTACAGGAAGTTCATGTAGCGCAACCTGTTTTTAGGAAAATGACACGATTTTGGAGGATGATTATGAGAACATCCACCTATTCAACCTATTTAGTTACTAAGGTGAGTTGGATATAAATCACTTAATATCAGAGGGAAGTTTGAATTCTTGATGGAGAATATTTTGGCAACACATCATCACGTTAACCTTATTTTTAGCAAGAAGTTACCAGAAATTCAAGAATTTTCCTATTTTAGTCATTATTTTTTGGAATAGATCCCGGGTAGATGGAAGGTTTTTTTTGAAAAGTTAAATATTTTTTTCTTAATAACATACTCATATACAAAAACCTCTTTCATTTTTTGCACAAGTTTCATGGTTTGGGAGATTCAAATGAATCTTTACAACTCATTTTCAGATTCAGAAATTCAGGATTTTTTCTGTTTTAGTCATTATTTTTGGAAACATATCCCAGGCATCTGGAATGATATTTTTGAAAATTGAAAGAGGTTTTTCTCAATAACAGACTCATCTACAAAAAAAAAATTTCCTTTTTTACACAGGTGTCATGGTTTGGGAGATTCTAATGAATCTTTACAACTCATTTTTCAGATTCAGAAATTCAAGAATTTTTTTGTTTTAGTCATTATTTTTGGGAACAGATCCCGAGAAGATGGAAGGTTATTTTTGAAAAGTGAAAGAGGTTTTTCTCAATAACAGACTCTTATACAAAAAAAAATTCTCTTATTTTACACAGGTGTCATGGTTTGGGAGAAACATGTGTATTTCTAAGCATCATTTTTACATAATTTCGATAGTTTATTTTTCCTAAAAATTGCCTAGCCACCTCATCATTTTGAATTTGGGATGGAGGTTTTTGGATCCAATTTTCTTGGATCTTGAGAAGAATGTAATATATTTATAAAAGGGAGGAATTAAAAGACTGAGAGGGGGTTTGGATCCCTGGTTTGGCTTAAAGGTTCTAATTATAAGACTATTTTGATCCATCCTACCTATGTAAATATTCCAGTTGTTAATAAAGTCGATGGTTGGCATGTATCTCTCATATTTTTTTATCACTTCTATTTCCTCATATTGAACATATCATTATTGTTATATCCTCATATGAGTGTTTGTATGTACTGAAAAGGTTTCTCTATTTTGTATTGTGCAATCTTTACCACATGTGTGTTTGAGTCTTTTAAATCTTGTTTGAAAAGGATTTATGAGTGTAGGTTTATTCTTCTATTGGTCAAGTATATTAAAGAACATATGCTCTTTGATGATTGTCAGTTTTGTTCCATTAATTCTCCTTAATCATATATAATACTCTATTTTTACTCCAACTGAGGTTTTATTTACCTGATCTGTTGCACATAGGGAAGTGGTTTTAATATCTCATTCATCAAGCTACATTGAGATCAAGAGTGTGATCCCTCCACCTCTCTAAAACTATTTTCTTTAAACATTTTGAAACAAGGTGTGCTAGGCTTAACTCAACATAATTCTTGAGTTAAATTCCAGCGCTAATAGCAGACATGGAGTGTTGAGAGCCAGATTGACTAGCAAATCTTAGCATCCCCCTTAATTTACCTCCCAGCACAGATCAACCAAGCCTCATCATATTCAAGCAACCCAGGGTATGGAGCATGGTAATTCAGCGTCATCATGAGGTATGGTTAGTCCTTTTTTCATACAAGGTGTTGTGTTTAATTTATTGGGCATGTAAACAAGGATATTTGGTTGAAGTTGGATAGTGGATCACTTGCATGAGAATTTGTCTTGGTTGCCCTATTTCACCTTAGTGGTTAGCTTCTATGACATAGTCCTGTGTTGTCACCTCCTAGGAAAAAGGGGTAATATTGGGAGGCCCTACCAAGGGTAACGTTTTGTTCATGATCATACTTAAAATTTTCCATCATAAATCCTTTCATACATCCCAAAATTTGGCTATGGCCCATTCTCTCATGAGAAGAAGGGGTTGAAGGCCCAGAGGATCATGCAACTGCTATATATATATATATATATATATATATCATTTCTAAATTATAAAGGCCACCATAAAAGACTCAGGCCATCTTGATCTCTACCCACTCTAATGGTAATCTTCCCAGTCCATATGTGAATGACTGCACCAATTATAAAGGACTATTGCCTAGTAAAATATAAAGGAATGAAGCTTGAAACCTTATAAAGGGTGTTGACGCTTAAAAACGCAATGATGATTACTATGCTCGCAAATTATTTCCAAGATTTATTATTTAACTATATTAATAATAAACTAGTAGGTGGGACCCCCTTGTAGACTTATGACACTATGGTGGATAACCAGTGCTTCTATTTTGTTTGCTTATGTGATGGTACGGGCACAGTATTCTACAGTTCACGTGTTTCAGATCATGGTTTAAGATGTTATAGTGATATGTGTTGGTTGGATGATTAAAACATGGCACTAAATGGTTTAAATGATCTCTGATAGAAGATAGTAATGATTCCCTTTTGGATTAAAGAACTATGTTCAAGTTCTAATGTTGTGTATTATTATGACAAAGGATGGGTGATCTTGACCCTTGCTACTATGGTTATGCGCCTTGTTTGGGTTTCGAAATGGTTGTGCATTGGGTTATGTTCCTAGCACATTGTTATTTTGAAGAAGTTTGGCATTACCAAGGGGTGGCACACTTTGCAAAAGTGATATGGAAATGGATATTTGGTTGATTAATGGTATAGTGCTATGGTGAATTGACTTGGCTCGTAATCTGAATTGAATGAATTTGGAAGGGAGAAGCAATGTGCATTTACTACACGTCACTCAAACTCCCCTCGATCCCGTCACCCTAGTCATTCTTGCATTTTATTTTTGGCTCTGGTAGTTGTTGTTGCTCCACCTTGTTCAGTCATGAAGGATATATAAAGTCTTGTTTTTCCTTGCGTGGGATTTTCTAGGTATGGGTTTTCTTAATCTTCCATCCATGATAGTTACTCTGCTCTTTGAATCAATTTTTGGCTCTGATTGCTCAAGGTCTCTGTGATTCTTAAGTTGTTATGATACTTTTGAACTGTGTATTGGTCTTTGTGTCCTTGGTTTCCCATGGTGGTGGTTCTATACTGTTGGCATTCTTAAAAGAAAATGGTCACGCTCTTCTTGTTGTGTGTAATCCTTGCATGGAATTGTTGAATAAAATTTGCAGTGGAGCCTGCTCGGTTATGGCTTGGGTTTTGGGTTTGGTCTCTCTATTGAATTTGATTACCATGGTTTGACAAAGCTCTGAGATTTGTGAGTACCCTACCTATAGATTGTTAATACAGGTCTCTGTGATTAAGTTTCCCCATGCCATGTTCGTCTCTATGGCTAGTGTACACACATTATTCTGACCCTATGGGTTTTAATGAGAACTGATAAAAGATTAAATTGTTTTGTGCCTTGTCTTGGAAAAACCCTCAATTGTTAGATGATTTCTATAACCTCACCATTTCCTGATAAACATTACATAGTATGAATTTAAGGCCACCCAGAAGTTGATGAAATCATTATGCATGCTTTTTGGTCAGGCACGGGTTTGTGCTTGGTTGCTCATTTTACAATGTTGATTAAAGGGATTGGCTTCATTTTGTTTCCTGTTGGAAATGGTTTTTTTTTGTTTTGGAAACCCTTACAGCCAAGAGCATTGTTACATATTATTGTTATGTGGTAAATTTTGATAGGGCATGAGTTGTCTGCGTTGTTCGAATACCAAACCCTCTTGTCGAACCACATGTTCATACCTTCCACTTGTTGTCTTAAACCCCAAATATTATATTGATATTGTTTTACTCCAGTTCGATGGTTGATGGGAGCATTGTGTGTTCTTGGTTACTAGGGCACGATTTTGTTGAGTTCCTCGTTTGGAAATCATGGAAGAAGTATGTACACACTTATTTATTTGAAGCTTGGGCTCGAAGTATTGAATGTTATTTGGTTCAATCGTTATGTTGATTGTATTAAAAGGGACACTTGTGTGTGAATTGTTTGAGGCCCGAATAAGAATTATAACTTCCAATTTGATTGCGTTGAACAGTGTTGGAATAAATGATGGATATAAATGGTTGTAAACATTGTGCGTGTTCCTGTTGGTTTTAAAGGATTTAGCATTTGAGTTGATGTATGGTTGTGGCTCAAAGGCTATTGTGGTTTCTTATATCGATTGCAATGTTATTCATTATGAATTTCATATAATGATTATATGAATACAATGGTTGTTGTAATTAAATAATTTTGGGCATAGAGATCATTGTTTGGAAGCCAACAAGCAATTTGTCAATGGAGGTAATAGTTTAAATTATTTCCTTAAAAAGGTGAATATTGTTAAACTTTGAAGGTTTGTACATAGATATGTTTTGATTGCATGTTTTGGTTTATTTTCAATTGAATAGTATCCATATAAATTCCCTATAATTCTATCATTTTGTTCTCATTACATGCCCCTCATAATCCCAATTTCACTTATTGCATCCCTGTTCTGTGAAATAAATTTAAAAGGAAAAGTTTGTGTAAAAGCGACAAAGGGATAACACAGCAAGGGTTGGTGACTGATATTTTGATACTTTATTACACAATAAATTGTTTGATTAATTGTTGAAAATTATTCATGTATTAATCCCCTATCATTATACCACTTTTCGTTAAATACACTCCCTCCATATTTCCTAGGAACCCTATCACCCCATGTTCACTTGGAAGTTAATGAATGGTATGTTATGGATGGATTTGCATGTATCTCATATCAATTCTTGAGCCAATTTTTTATTCATGTAAGAAGAGTGTCATGTATATTTTATTAAGAGCTTCATTACTAACGAACTAATGCTACAAGGTGAGATTTTTCAGTCGGGGTAGCAATGGAAAAAATAATAGAGGCGGGGGAAATTGGAACCGAGGTCCTAGAAGGCCTAGATTTTCTATCCATTTTGATGTTGATCCCCAAGAATTGAACCAGTTGTTCCAAGTTGGGTTCTTTAATTGGATTGGTCATGGAATAGTGCACCCTTGGCTAGAAATACCTCCTTTCCAGCCTCATAACATCCTTGGCATTCTCCTTCCTCCACATGTGTCCTTGCAACCGGAAATCCCCGCAAATGATGGATGGAAATATAGTTTCAAGCTGCATGTCTCTCACCATCGTGGTTGGCCCACTGTGTCATTTCCTTTTCCACCACCTGTCAATTCCAATGTCCAAATTGTCTGTGTCGATTCTCTTGTTCAATCTTCACATGCTAGTAAAAGACTAAAAATTGATATTCCCCAACCTGTGCAAGATAAAGGAAAATAAATTGCCTCCCCTTCTTCTCCCTCCAATTACTCCTCAAAATATGTGTCTTCCCACATGCATTTGAAGGATGATTTTTCCCATGTTATCAGCGAAATACATCCCCAAGGGTCTAACCTGTTGGAAGATTGTTTGTTGTCATTGATGTCAACCCTAGTCATGGGTTTTGGACCGCAAGATTGATAAAGGTATTTGGACATGAAGGACAATGCACATGCATATACAACACCCATGAATGGATAGTATACATCATTTTTTTTTTTGGTGGTATGTGGAACGTCACGTGGATCCTCATGGTTGAGGAGAAATGAATTTTTGAAGATGACAAAGTGAATTGAAGAAGGAAATACATGTCAGCCCTGAAGATAATTAAATAAAAGAATTACAAAATAAGAAAGTGTTAGGTCGGCCCTAATGTTAAAAGGAAGTGACATAAATGGTATAAATAAACATCATTATACAGTCATTTGATACAAGTTGAATTTCATAGTAAATAAGAATAAAATAATGTTGGATTTCAAGGGAGGATGAAGTCTTTTGGTGATGTGTTCTAAGGTATGTTATTTTCAGGTCATCTTACCATTTTTTCTATAAAGTTTTTTCTAGAACGATTCATATGGTTAAATCACTATGGTATTGAGAAGACATATCAAGGTACCTCTGGTAAAAATTTCAGCTCTTGATTCGTTATAATTATGGAGATACACTCTGTGGGAGATAGGGTTTTTGACCAGTCCTGAAGCTAGTCAATAAACAGGTGTTCCAGGTAAAAAAGTCATAAATTATTCATCGAGAATCCAAATGAAGTGGGACAAATTTCATTGGAAATAGTACAAACTTTTTTTTCTTGTGTGCGAGTTTCGGAATCGGATGTTAATTATTGAGCGCAGGGAATTATGTGCAAGTTCACTCTCCTGAATAGACCAGAATTGAATAAAGTCTACCATTCTTTCTATAACCTCTTTTTGGGGAGGATTCAATGAATGAAAATTGGAGGAGTTTTCAGAGAATACATTGAGTAATATTATCTAGAGGATTAGAGTACTCCAAGAATTGAAGAATTGCAGAAATTGAAGAAGTCTCAGGAAGCATTATCAGGTTCTATATGATGATTGGTTGATGGTGATGATTTAATATAAAGTTTTATTATCTCTCATATATTCTTGGGTGGAAGGAAGGGGCAAGGATGGAGAGTTCAACTCTCTCTTGATATTGGAGGATTATATATTCCTCTTGGAGGTTTATCTCTCCCTTTACATTTGGAAGTTGTAGCTACCTTTGGAAGTCATTACTTCCCTTAAACAATAACTATTGATTATTTCTCATATATTGTGCATGGTGTGTTGTGGTGTGTTGTGGTGTATTGTGGTGTATTGGTGTAACTCTTATACTATTGTTCATTTCTCATTGGATATAGTTGAATGGTTTAAGTATAAGTTGAAAAATATTTTAAATTGTACTTGATATTGATTCACCCCCCTCTCAGTGTCAACAATTGGTATCAGAGCAGGTTGCCTTCAGAACAGTTTAACCACTAGAAGGAAAATCCTGAGCAGAGATGGATGACCATGAAAACATTTCAAATGGGATTCAAAAATTTGATGGAAGAAATTACGCATACTAGAGTGATAGAGTGAAAACTTACCTAATGGCTTTGGGAGTAGACATTTGGTACTCAGTTGTAAATGGCTATGTAATCCCAAATAATGCTCCAAGCAATCCAAATGAGAAGAAGCTTATGAGTTGTAATTCAAAAGCCAGACATGTTATTCTAGCAGAATTGGCACCAACCATGGCTAGCAAATTGATGGAATGCAGTTGATGGAATGCAGCACTACTAAAGAGGTATGGGACAAACTCAAGAATATCTACGAAGGTGATCCAAAAGTTAAGTAGGTCAAGCTTCAACGACATAGAGCAGAATTTGAAAATTTAAATATGAATGAAAAGGAAGATATTGCAACCTATCTTCTTAGAGTTGATGAAGTTGTTAATGCTATCAGAGGATTAGGTGAAGAGATCGATGAGTCATTGGTTGTACAAAAAGTGTTGATATCACTTCTCTTGAAGTATGATGCTAAGGTCTCTGCCATTGAAGAAACTAGGGACTTGACCAAAATGACAATGGATGAATTGCATGGGACTCTTATGGCATATGAAATGAGAACAGGTACAGAAAGTGACCAAACAAACAATGAAGCAGCCTTTAAATCCATAAAGAAGACAAAAGACAAGGATAACGGCCTTGATGAAGAAATAGAAAATTTCGTAAGAAGTTTCCAGAAAGGAAGTGGAAGATACAAAGGTAAGTCTCCTCTCAAATGCTTTAATTGTGGTAGAATAGGACATATTGTTGAAAACTGTTACTATAAAAAGAGAAGTCTCAACAATAAAAATAGCTTCTACTCCAAGGATGATGA